>JAVTVY010027122.1:0-10797 GCA_036873755.1 Hanleya hanleyi
TGCCCCAACTGTACACCTGGGCTGGGTTTCACTTTGCGTACAAACAGACTTCCTTCTTGGATGACAATGTTATACTCGAGGTCCTCATTCGGGGACATCAAGGCAAACGCAGGCGTTGCGCGCACTAGTCGTATTTTGACAGGTACTCCATTCAAGAGGTATCGGTCCTGCATGAATAAGTCCGCATGCAGACGTCCCATCATATCGACCGATTCACTCTCTGCTGTGAAATTCACTCTCTCCGTGTAGCCGTCATTATCAGGACTCGCTTCCATCTTGCCTGGGGTATCTCGGTAGAACAACGGGGCTGTCAAATACGACTTTTTAGCGTCACGCCCGTAGGATAACAGTGTTTCGATGTAGGCTCGGTACGGGTACGTGTTCGTCGAGGCGCTCACCAGTTTATCACTCAGGGCTATATCCACTTGCTGGAATAGCGAATGAAGCCAGAGATTCACTGGACCCACGGATGCATCTGCTTTCAGGACTGTCCCATCTTTATTGGTGATTTTAGCTTTCACATATAGGTACGTATGGGCTAAATCCAGGTAGGTCGTATCTGCGTTGGTGACGGTGAATTCAATGGGGCCTGTGGCTGTAATGCTGGAAAGGGGCAGATGTTCCACCCACTGACCCTCTTCGGCACTGGTCTGAGTAGGTGGGACGGTCCATAAATCAAATTCACTGTTGGTAGAAGGACACGACTCGGCATGGATGAAAGCCATCTTTAAGAAAAGATATCCTTGGTCTACGATGTGCGTCGTCGCTGGGTCGGTCGTCGACTGGTGCGTGGTCTCGGTGGGGCAGGTCTTTTATTCCCTACAGTGCGTTGTGCTTTGGTGACCAAGACGCCTCCCGCTTCTTTGGCTCGACGTTTCAGTGCTTCTTTGGGTGCCGCACCGCCCAAGACATCACCCGCGACTTGCAGTCCACTGCGCACCGCTTGTTTGCCGATCGCTTTGACCCCACGCGTCGCCAAGGGCAGGAACGTTTTGACGATGCTCCCGAGTATGTTCCCCAGCCCATGTCCTCGTTGCATGCGTGTACCCGCAAAGACAGGAAAGTTACCCCCGGCCTGTTTGGTGTAATGATCGACGTAACTGGCTGTATGGCATTGATAAGGCACCTTCATTATGCAAAGTGAACCGCTCGGACTTGACGGAAATGAAGTGTCAGCACCACTTTTCCTTGTTCGAATGCCACCGGTCGTCCCGTGTCGTCTCTTATATCGATGACGATGGAGCTAATATCGGTCTGACTGACCGGTAGATACACGATATGCCTGAAACTGTGGGTGACTTGAGCTCCATACGTGCCTTTCACCGGGCAGACGCGCAGTAGAGGTACGTTGCTGTCGCCGACAATGTGTGCATCGACCACGTCCGAGTAGACGTACAGGCCATACATACCACCACGCATGTACATCGGGATGTGGCCTATCTCGCCGGTGGGGCCAGCGTACCCCTGGTAATGAAACCCAGCATTTGCTGTAGGGTAGGACTGAGTTCGACACTCACGTTGGGGCTGAGCGTGAGATTGGCCTTGTCGTTGTGTGCGTTGTAATCGAAATCCACATGATTTTTGAAGGGGAAAGATTTGATGGGTTTTGAAGTATTCGTGACGTCTCGTAGAGACTTATAATGCATCAGACTTCTCAGTCCACCCATGAACTCCTTGGGGGTATCATATTGACCTTCGGGTAGTTTGAGTCGAGTTTCTTGTCCTTCGTAGGTCACCTCGTACCATACTTCATTGGCTCGCACGTTGTACCACGAGTAAGGGTATTGCATATCCACGAGTCCACATTCCCAGCGTCCAGGTAAATGCAACGGTTGCGGTAACTGGGTCACGTACTTGGTCAAGGTGTTGTCAGGAACCACATCAGCCGAGCTGTTACTGGGTAGGGTGAGGTAAAACATGACGACTGAGCTTTCCTGCTGCTGCTGTTGGTTTTAATACTTCTCCCAGCCCTTGGGCGCTAATCGTCGTGATGGTCGCGGTGACTTAGCTCTTGGTGGTTGCAGGGGGTGGCGTGGTAAAAGGGGTGAAAAAGTAGGTGCCCGCCGTGGTGGTGATTTGGGGGGTGACTCCGGTTCCCAAGGTTCTGGTGGTGTACTCACATTCTGCATAAAGGCCCAGCGCTGAGGGTTCCCCACCAATTCCTGTGGTACATGCATGTCTTTCAAGCCTTGAGCGAAGACCTCCCATCCTTGAGGATCCGTGTGCGTCCTGCATTGACGCATCAGGTCATTCACTAAATCCGTCATGTGGGTCCCGGGGACCACCTGATTCTGTACCAGGAGTTCACCTTTATCATTCCAAGTCATGTTAGGATTTTGTTTCATCCGTTGTAATACCAGGCCAGCTTGTTTCTTGAACGATGCAGGTACACTCTTCAGGACTTCGTCTTCCACCCACTGTGGGGCTGTGGGTGGTACTCCACTCGGCTGTTGGAGCGGTGCCGAGGTCGGCGGTGTGTCACGTGGTGGTGGTGGTGGTGCTGGAGTAGAGAGGGTTTTGTATTGGTCCATGAACGTCATGTACCGCTGAAGCGTCTCATTGTACCGTTGTACTTTCTCACTATCGCTTAACCCCGGTCTCTGTAAGATCTGTTGCATCTCTCCATCGAGGGTTTTTATCGTCTTCACCGTAGGTGGGACAGGGTAGGGTGATTGGAGGTTTTGAAGGAGCCGAGGTTCGACGAGGACCATTTTTTTCGTGTGGTTCATTGTCGGCCGAAGAGTCCACCCAATACTGGACCCAACACGGAAGCAGCCAACGGTGCTAAGATAGCCCCGAGAAATCCACCTTTCTGTAACACCTTTTTCTTTTGTGTTTGAGAGACTTGCTTATGGACTAAGGTTCGGAGACCTGTCTTATGCTTGGTCAACTTGGTCTTCTGAGCCGGAGTCAGTGGTACGTTGCCTTTTAACAGATTGTACCCGATCTCGCACAGACAGCGTACAAGGTCAGGGTCCGCACTGCGTACAATGGTTCGCACCAACTCGGGTGGGGCCGTCTTCAATACACGGAGCGTGGGAGCGTGCTTCCGTACTCGCGCAGACATCATGTACAACTAATGCTAGAACCCACAACTCTGCTCTTTTTATCTACCTCAGAGACCAAGTCAACCCTGCTGTGGTATTCATTCTTTTTATTATCCCCATCATCAAAACACACACACCCCAGCTGGGGGAGCCACTGTAGGTGTGTTTACATTATTTTTGCATGTACACGTGGTGGGTTTCTCCGGGAAAGATGCCGGTCTGTAGTCGAAGGTGTTCAGGGGTGGCTTGCTTCAGGTCGAAGAGCATATACCCGTGCTGAGGGGTTGTGGCATCTTTGAAGGCTTCCAACGCAAACGGTGTGCGGCCGGGATACATCTGTCTCGCCAGGTGCAGCAGTTGAGTGGTATCTCTCAGGTTTTTGAAGACCACCAGGTAGTGGGCATTTAAGCTGATGTTCCGATGTTCTTTGTTTTTACTGAACAGATTCTGCACAATGTAGATGATGCTGAGCCGGGTGACCCGACTGTCCGTCTCCGCCATGAGATCATCCAGAACCACCGAGGTGTCGGGTTCCAAATCGGCCAGGTTAGATAGGCCTTCCACGAACGTGATGTGGGGCATTGCTGCATACGCTGCCTGCCATTCTCCATAACACCACACGACTCGGGCAATGGGTGGAGTGATCATGCTGTCGGCGTGTTGAAGGAGCTTCCTGACGAAGTGCGTTTTGCCGGAACCCGTCGGTCCTGCGATGACGCAGGTGAAGGGATGTTGCCAACGGGGGTCCATGGTTCGAGGTGTATCCGCTGTCGTGGTAACCCGCTCTTGTAAATTTCATATGAGTGAACTGGAGTGGTGGTGGGTACAACGTCGGTCGTCGTTGTCTGTTCACTGTCAGGGATGATGATGGTGGTGGGTACAACGTGGGTCGTCGTTGTCGGTTCACTGTGAGGGATGAAATCCGGTGGGTCTGGAGACGTTGGTGTGGAGCTCGTTGTGGCTTGTACACGGGGTGTGGTGGTGGTGACTGGGCTCGATACGGGGTTGACTGGTGCTCTCTGTAGACCGGTTTCACTGATGGCTGGTGTTCTCAGTTGGTTAAGTAACGTACTGACATAGGCTACGTCGTAAAACACACCTCCGTCCAACACACTCAGGAGGGTTAGCAATAGCACCCCAAAGCCTACTTGCGCTTTGCGCGTTTTGGGAGACGCTGTGTTCAGAGACGGTTGCACCGTGTTCATGGTCGACCGTGGAATGAAGGATGACAGTAGTGGTGTCTGGCTTTATAGTCGTTTCACCTGGTTGGCTGTGACCCAGGAATTGAAGGAACTGGGCCAGCCTTGCCATTTCACGAAATGAAAGTTTGCCACGTCGACGTTCCGTTTTCAAAATCTGCTCCACCGTGTAGTAGTCTTGCTGTGTTTTTACCACAGGCTGTAATTCCGTCTGGTAAAACGTCCCTAGCAACGGTTCCCCTTGAAGATCTTCCAGTTCATAGACTCGCAGCTGTCGGGGTAGGCGCCGTTTAATCAGGAAGTGCTCATCCCTCCAGTTGGGCAAGTAACTTTTCTCGAACTTGCCCTTGACTTTACTGATCCGTACAGGGTCCCCGACCTTGAACACCGCCTTCGGTGCTCGTTGCGATGGCATGGGGTACAAGACACGCCGGACTTGGGCTTCATTGCGTTGGGTCACGGTAATGGGGGCTCTCTGTATACTCCGGTGATATGCTCGATTGTAACCCCTTACAAGTTTCGGGAGAACATCGATGTACCGCCTTGTATTCTTATAGGTGAAATATTTATACATGCGGCCTTTGAATGTCCTGTTGAACCTTTCCACCACGGAAGCCTTGGTCTCGTTGTACGTATGGAAGAAGAAGACCTTCTGTTTCTTGAGAAAGGCTTGGAACGGTCTGTTGAGGAATTCCGTGCCTTCGTCGGTTTGCAAATACAAAGGTTTGCGCCCGGTCTTGAAGATGTCTTTAAACGCCGCTATGAGATTCGCCCCCGTTTTCGTGCGGATGGGTACCACCCACGCATACTTCGATAGGATATCGATGCACGTCAAGATATATCGATTCCCATCGTTGTGTTTGGCAAAGGCACTCATATCGACCAAATCCGCTTGCCACTGGGCATCTATTCCTCCCACGATGACCCGGTTCCGTAGAAAATGGCGACGTACAGCTCGATGTAAGGTATAGGTGTCTTGTTTTCTTAACCAATCTCGGACTTGGGCACGTTGTATCCCCTGGGGTTTGGCCGCTCGATAGAGAGCCGACAATGCACTATAGGCCGCCGGACTGTCGGGACTGTAGTATAAGTTATCCAACACCTTCTCCCAGCGCTTCATGGTGACACAATGCTGATGGACCCGGAGAGAGTATGGTTTATTTATAACAAGTTTCTACCACTGTTGTGTTGGTTGACTCAGTTCAGCCGGATAGTCTATAGCCTCGTCGTCTGGTTCATGACTAGACAGTTGTTCATCGGGTTCAGCCAGCGCGTCCTCAATAGCACGAGCCCACCCCAACTGGTCTGATGACCGTTCGTCCGGTGTAAAGAGCTGGTCCACAATAGGCACCACTTTCTCCAAGGCTGTCCACAGATCAGGGTCTAGGGTGAAGCTTTGCGTAGGATCGTGGTAACGTCCCACACGGACAAAGAAGGGTCCACGGTGTACGTAGTTGGCGTTCTCGAGGTGGATGAGGTTTCCGTCGAGCTCACCGCTCAACACCCGTTTAAATTTGGTCCAACCATCACGGTGTAGGGTAACCGTAGTGGATGTGTACTCTGAACTCCACCCACAGGCATCCCGATCTTCCACGAGGGTGACTTTATCTTCATAGACGTGTAACCCCACCTGAGGTGTAAGGGGCAGGATGGCTCGTAGGACGGGTGACATGCTTGACCCAATGACGATCGTTGAATGACACACACTGTGTCTGACCCTCGTATTTATAGTCAGGTCCCACTGTCAATACCACAGCGCCAGGGTCAATAGGGCACAGACTATTGTGAGGCCAATCAGCCGTCGCTGGTTCCGGCGTGAGCGCTCGTGGTCCATAGCCCGAGCATCAAGGATGGCTGTGATAGTCCAGTAGTGGTGAGTGATGGCACACCTCTCCATCGAGTGCACTCTGTCGAGGACCGCTTCTGTGAACTCGTTCAGGATCTGGCGTCGCCCCTCGTTGTCGTCGCCATCTGCAAACATGGACCGAACCACTGCTCGGTAACCCGTGAATGAACTGACCACGGTCGCATGCTGTAAAATGCGAACCGCATAGGGCTGGATCTCCGTCATGGCTCTGCGACCGTAGAAATGAAGGTGTGGGATGCCGAGGGACGTGTTTTATAGACCAGGTCACACATGCGCACCTAGCTCTACGGGTGTAGTCCGTGATACGCAGTATTCTGATGGGTTATGTGGCTCCTGTAGAGATAGTACTTCATCGACCATGGGGATTACTTTTTCCAAGGCTGTCCATAGATCAGGGTCCAGAGTAAAACCACCTTGCTTGAGACAGAGGAGTCGAGCAAAATAGGGACCACGGAAAATGTAGACGTCATCACACAGGTGAATGCTATCACCATCGAGGTCACCCAATAACACCCGTTTCAAGGTAGTCCAGCCTTCCGGGGATAAAGAGACACGCGCTGGTTCAGACGTACACCAACACCTACTGTCGTCATCGATGAGCTCCACGCGTTTGGGATACAACAATAGGGTGCAGTCCGGTGTAAGAGTGCGGGTCTCCCTGACACGCTCATCTTCAGGCAAGACTTCAACCGGAGGTACTGCTGGGTCCCAGGGAAAATCTTCTCCACGTCTCATGCTTTCGTCTAATACAAGCTGGTAGGCAAGCAGGCTGGCAGGCTAGAGGTCAGGCAGGCAAACAGGCAGGCTAGTGGTCAGGCAGGCTGGCTAGTGGTCAGGCAGGCAGGCAGGCTGGTCAGGTCAGAGTGCTCCGTAAGGTAGTGCAATGAATACACCCCACCCCTAAAAATCACCTCCTTTTATACGTTTTTCTACAGTCCGCCATCTTGGTCCCATCCCACATCAGCCGCCATCTTGGTCCCATCCCACATCAGCCGCCATCTTGGTCCCATCCCACATCAGCCGCCATCTTGGTCCCATCCCACATCAGCCGCCATCTTAGTCCCATCCCACATCAGCCGCCATCTTGGTCCCATCCCACATCAGCCGCCATCTTGGTCCCATCCCACATCAGCCGCCATCTTGGTCCCATCCCACATCAGCCACCATCTTGGTCCCATCCCACATCAGCCGTAATCTTGGTCCCATCCCACATCAGCCGCCATTTTGGTCCCATCCCACCATCTAGACATGCCTTGATCACGTGATCGCCATGGGAAACCCCCACAGACAGGTCAATACATGTTCACAGGTCAAAACAGCGCCCCCTGTCGGATGCAAGAGTTACCTCCCCCGGCAAAATATGCGCTGTAATGCTCTTATAATACTACAAACCCTGTTACTTTTTAACAATGACAGTGGTGCCCTATATATGACATTTCTTGTGCTAAATTTCTCCAAAAAAAATTCCTGATAACGGTAAAGACAGTTGAATAATCCAATCTTTTTGTAATACTTTTCACATGTCAAGATATGTGAACTGAATAGGTCTTCATATTCTCATATATTTTACATAATAGTATCCAACAGAAAGATTCTTTTTATTAAATACTGTGTTGTTTGAAAATTATTAACCATCAAACTGCATTTGCAACGATAACGGTAAATACAAATTCATTTTCAAATTAGAAAATTTTATCTTTTAAAGCAGTTAACTTTGCCAAAATAGACATTTTACAATAGAGAAAAACTATAAAATGTTTAATCATCTGGCAATTCCAGCAAATCTCTGACTGTAAGATGTAAAATGAACAAAATGTAAAAAAATTGTCTTTACCGTTTTTCGTACATTTTCATGAACATGGCCCTTATTTCAAGCCTGATACACTATCAATATCACGGAATAATTGAAGTCATTTTGCAATACTGGTGCTGTGGGAAACATTTGTTTCAATTTGTTATGCACGCTGCAGAAAATTGATGCGGAGCTAAGTATTGATATTTGAAAAGCTCCAATGTAGACCACTGATTAAAATGGACAGACTTCAGGTTTGAAAGAAAAACAATACATGTAGTTAGAGGATTTTCGCTAGTTCATAGCAATTGGTAACCATCCTGCCGAAAGATGAACGTCTAAAAATTAGGGAATAAGCCAGGCAGTTTTGTTAATACTGCCGAATGTGTAAATCTTTTGGCAGTCTGTTGCCATCTACCCAGCACAAACAAGTTATATAAAGTTGCAGTTAATTAAGAAGGCACTGGTTGACAAACAAACTTTTGATGGCAACAAGCAACTGGTGACAAATTGACAGCTTAGCCTAGTGACCCAGAAAGTAACGGGTGGTGGGTACCCGGTGGGCACAGGTTCCGTTTGCTTCAACGTATTTTGTTGAGAAGCAACGGGAACTTGATAATGTGGTGTCCAGCACAGTAATTGCACTCGTCTTTATTGCACCAATGTAAGCGTCCTGTGTGTGCCTTCTGTGCTGTCCCCGGTGTTTTATAGGGTGAACGGCGGGTGTCTCATTCCATGTTACTTCAATGATTTGCTTCTTTGAGGCAACAGATGCAGCTTGGTTGGGTGATGTTCCATGACCACAGGTGTGATTACAGTTTATTTGTGCCCATGTGTATTCTTGAGACAGGGTAGTTACGACAAAACAGGGATGGACACAGTGTATATACATACACACATGATGTCAATATTCCAACACAAAACATACATATATGTGTGCAGTGTAAATTAAGTATAAGTCCATTTTTTATCATTCTTCGACTTGGGTTATGGACATTAAAAATTATTGGTGACAAAAGGAACAACCTTGATCCAGTGACCTCCAAAGAAAGGTCAATCTCACTTTGCGGTAGACTTTTGCTCTATAACCACATTCATCGGTAATGCAAGTCTGGCGCTCCCAGACAAAATCCTTCTTCAGATAATTAAATGGTGAACAAATGACAGACTTTTGAACTGTTGACGGGGAAAAAACCCCACAGGCATGTGCTATGTAATTTTCGTGTACCTGGGCAACAACTTCAGTTCATTCAGGTAAACAATCTACAAATTAAAATGTATTCCTTTATGAATTATAGTCTCAAGAAGTCCTGTTCTATCGTTAGATTATTGTTTCTTGCGACATTGATATTTCTGTTCAAGTGCTGGTGAACATTTGCATTATAACACTGAGAACTGGTCTAAAAAACGCAGAAGTATCAACTTGATCACACGCATAGTACCAGTATAGTCCTCATGATCTGGAATGATTTGGTATACTGGCGTTCTCATCTACATGTCACTGCATGTTGTCTCCTTCTGGCTGTCCTTCGCCACGGTCACCGTTGCCGCCATCTAGTGGGTCCCATACGTCATCAACGTAATATTCCTCCTGTGGATCATATACGTCATCGTATTCGTCATAATAATCTTCTTGCGGATCATTTACCTCGTCGTAGTCGTCATAGTAGTCCTCTTGTGGATCATACACATCGTCATAGTCCACGTCATAGTCGTCGTAGTCCAAATCATAATCATCATAGTCTTCATATATGTCCGACTCGAAAGGCGATGGATCAGGGATGGGGTCATGGATATGATGATAACGAGCCAGTGGCTTCGTGGACAGGAAACCGCTGTCCAGACTAGCTGTGGTTACTGCCAGTATCACGTTACACGGAGGTGGTGTGTGCACGGTCAGGACGTCTGGGTTTTGTATGCCGAACTCGTGCAGGGAGGTTTCAGGCTTGCTGGTACTGGAGCCACCTAAACACCAGAGTCGTGATCCAGACGTTGTGATCATCTGATCTGAAGGACTCTCGCGGGGTAAAGAACCGATATAGGCTCCAATTCGTTTACGGCACATGTTTTCTGAGAACTTGACGACCTTTCTCTCGAAAAGGACACGGGATTTGTTGTCAGTCATTCGAAAGCCTTGCAAAATTTCCCCCGAACTTGAAGGATATTCAGTGGGCCCTTTCCAGAAATAGAACCAATCATCGAATTCCAGTAGAACTGGTGATTCGCCGAGGTTGTATCTTACTGACTGGTCATAATCAGCCTCATAGGAAGCGAATGTTATGTCTTTACTCTCGGGATCAAGATGCAAAACATTGCCTTTCAATGATAAGCCGTACTCGTCTCTGGGAGTTCGGTGAACAAGGAAACATGAATCGCTTACCCAGCATGGTCCGTATACAGGGCTTGTTTCCCTCACCTCAAAAGTTTCTTCAAGCTGGAGAATTTCTATATGAGCTCCATCATCCATCACCTTACAAAGCATTAGTTTGTTTCTTTCTTCTGATGACGGCGCATAGCCGCCATAGTCAATTATTAGTAAGAAGATGCTGTTTTTCAAGAGTAATGGAAAAATTTGCCTATCCCTGTATTCCTTGATCGGTAACACGAGCTTTTTCCATTCGTTGGATGGAAAACGTAGGTAGAATATATCAGCTCCAGACAAGAGATAGACATTACCCCCAGCAGTATACAATCGGGATTTAGAGACACTGATCGCTTCGCCGCTCTCATGTCTTGGATAAGCTGCTGTACCTAACTCCACCCAGAGCTGTGGCTGAGGAAGGTAAGCAAATAACCTCAGCTGTTGATACTCGTTGATGTTTCCCACAGCACCAGTGAAGCTTGGGGCTATCGCCAAAATAACATCTATGCTTCCTGCCTTCTCTAACAAAT
>JAVTVY010027123.1:0-113289 GCA_036873755.1 Hanleya hanleyi
GTGCATATTGAACAATATGTCGAAATTCCAGTTGTTGTGGAAATGACCGACGATTATCAAGGTTGAGATGGTTGACGTCCAACTAGAAAACGCGATAGCAACAGATGCGAAGGAAGAGAGATAATTCAGACATGAATGGAAATGAAAAAGTTATAAAAGTAGGATATTTGTTTCTATGTGAGTCTTTTGCTTGTGTGATGTATTCGCATTTTTGAAAAGGTTATGCTCTTGTATTCTTTATATGTCTATATAATCTTTAATTGAGCGCATTGTGAAAATTTTCTTCCATTCGATATCTATTGCACGTTTATTTTTGACAAAGTAAATGTTAAAACTTGAGAAAAAAAAACAGTGCGAATCCTTAATGTTTATCACGCTTACAGGTTAGAATACCCCCGCCTTTCACTGTCTGGTGTCTCTCGACGGTCATAACATACGAACCGGTATTAACTTGCGGTGTTCAAAGACTACCTTTGCTGCAAATGACGTCATTGCTACCTTTTACATCTAACCTACATAGTTACCACTGAAGAAAAATCTGTCATTTCGCAAATTTGGGTGAGCTACATTTGAGAATTGCGGGAAAACTATTAAAGCTAGGTTGGAATGGTTCACTAGATCCCATGCGGGCCAATCAGCCTATGAAGTTTCAGCTCCAACGGTGAGGCCGTGTTGACTGGGCGACTCGGACAAAATTTGGCGGAAGAAAAATAATAATAATAATAATAGCAAAAACAATAGGTTTCCAGCCATACTGGCATGGAACCCTAATATTACAAACATCCATATACCGAACTAGGGCCCAGATTTCCCAAACCTAGTGGCAATTCCTTGGATCAATTCTAGTCTTCATTCTCTTCCTCACTGATGTAAATAGCATATTAGATGTGCTGTCGCATATCAGATGTACTGCCGCATATCAGATATACTGTTGCATATCAGATGTACTGTCTTCCATTAATTGCCCAACAATTCGCAGATGCCAGTGTGGAGCAGACGGAGTACTTCCATCGATGATTGTCCAGCTATGCAATCAGATCTAGACAGTCTAAGTGGATGGTCCTTGTCATGGTTACTTTCCTATAACACAGTCATATGATACGATGTGGTATTAAGGCTCAAAGAAGCCCTGAACATTGATTACGCCTTACCCACGGTCTCGGGGCATAGCAATCTGGGAATCATTATTCTTAACGATTTGAAACCGACAAGCACAATACGAGCACCTTTAATAAAGCCAAACGGCATTAATTTTACTGAATTGAAATGAATTGAATTGAATTTGAATTGAATCTTTATCACCAGATTTAACAAAGCTCTGAATAGGTACAGATCAATAACAGTAGAATATTATCATCTAGTATTTAAATGAATGACGAATAAAGATACTAATCTACGATGGCAGTGACATATGACCCGTAAGGCTGTGACCCTCCTTCAAATTACAATCTAAGTGACAAGTCTCTGTATCTCCAAGAAAAGTATATCCTAGACAAAACCAGCAACAATGGAGATTGATGAGCAATATCGGTAATATTACTGATCAGTGTGATTATTAACATAACTCGACAGTTCACTATTAGAAATAGAAATAAGAATTTTGAAGTGATGGGTTTTAATTCAGAAGACAGAATGTTCCAGATACGCGGGCCTGTTAGCGCTACACTCGGAGTTTCTACCAAAATACAGATTTCACTGGCTAGTTAGATACTAATGTGATTTTGATTGTTTGTAGAGCAGTTTCGATAGAGTAAACGAGAACATCATGGCGAATAAATTAATGGCAGAATATCAAGGTAGAGTAGTTATCGAGTTTGACTCTCATGGTCAATATATCCACATGCAAGAATTGTTTTAAGTCAGTAATTTAGAATATGTTTCAATTTCCTGACTAAGGAGACAATCTACAGTTTTTTACTGATAAATATTTAGGGGTTTAACATCGACTTAGAGGTGACTGTAGCGTTATCACTCACCGCTGACGTCTGTTTGACACCGGGTTTGACGAGGTATAATGAGAGATGAATTTTTGACGTTCTCGTTTTATCCAGTTTTATTTGAACAAAAGTACACTTTAAAAGAAACAGATCGGGGCCGAAATTCGAAAGAAATTACTTCAATAAAGAATGACTGAAACAAAAATATAAAAGTTTGAAATATAGGTTCATGTCGTGTAAAGAGTTAATATACAGTTTACGATGATACTGAAAGTAACTCTCCTCCCAAGTGAGTAGGCCTACTTTTCCGTTCAGTTTATGGGAAGCTGACACCTGAGAAATATTTCCATTGAACTGTACAGGCTAGATTATGACGTATTCATATGGGCATACACCCGATAATCAGGATGGTTTTGATAGTCTCCAATTCCTGTATTCAGTGTCTCATAAGTGTCCGAAGGCGGAGTTAGGGTTTCATATGAAGACCGAAGCCCGGTGCCGTTTCCGTCCATGGCTTATACATATTAGGCGCTGGATCAATGTTGACGTCTGACGCATCAACAGGCGATACATCGATACCACCGTTAACATACATGTTTTCACGACCATAGGTTACTGAGCGTGGATGTTGAGTGTGAACGTCGCTCGTCGGTGATTCTGGTTGCCCATGGCGAACTCTAAAAGCAAAAGTAAATCAGAATGACTTCCATGCTATTTTGCTGAAAGCATTTCGTATTTATATTTGTCGGTTTTTGAATGCAACGGGTGATACTACAGATATCATGAAATATGCAACCTATTTGTGAGAGAAGTAATATACATGGGCGATGCAGATACTCGAATAATGGATACAGACAAACAAAGAATTAGTTTTGTGTCGTGTTTGCCAATTACCAGTGATGAAAGACTATATATGTATTAAGCTATAAGTTATATTAACCTACCTTACAATATATATTACCACGAATGCCGCAATACCAAGAAAAATCAGAGCACCAGAAATAGAGCCGACATAAACCGCAACTGCAAATAAAAACAGCTTTCAATCATTTAACCATAACAGAAACATTGAAGTTATGCCATCGAGGCGGAGAGGATCATGTTTCACGAATAATTACTATCTTTGGATTCTCCTTCCCAAACAGAATACACAATTCACACAGTAGTGGGTTGGTTAACATTATTTAGGAAACGAATCAAGCAAAATGTTGGAGCAATCAACGCAATTTTAAATTTCCAAATGCCCATTTAATGTATACTCAATAACAACATTGGTCATCCTTGATTATAATTTAGTCACATGCTACCCTGTAACTCAAGATATGAAATGCGTTCTCACAAGAAACATTGCTCTTTCTACGATAGCCAACGATCACCGTAGCGCATATATGCGTCGATTTCAGATTGTTGTAATTATTAGAGGTGGGTCATATGGTTGCCATCTCTCATATCGTGATAAATTCTTCATAATAAAATGTACGCTTTTGGTGTAATCTCGAGATTTCTCTGCTTTTGACAAACGATATTCAAAGAGCCAATATCAAAGATTTGCTCTAACCGAACCCACATCGTCTTTGAAATCAACCATCTGGCCATAGAGGACAGACACTTTATTCATCACGGCCAAATCGCCCCCTACATGATGTCATGCTGGCCAGAACGTGCGGCATTATCTGTATAATGTGAAATATGTACTGTATACTGAGGGAGATAAAAACGTGTTAGCATTCACATGGTGCTTAAATGAAAGACGCGTTTATTGCCAGTTCCATCGATATATAAAGATTGGCAGCCGAGAGAGTAACGTCTTGAGCAGCCTCTAGAAATTGCAAACTACTTAGTGACATCAAGCCCCATTCCAGCATGCATACAATCCACTAGAAATAGAGGAATATGAATATAAAATATTTTTTATCGGATTTGCCTTTTCCCTTCAATGGTTTGTGCATTAGGTTATGTTGCGGAGCAAATCGAATTTTAGTACCTAGTTATGTTATGAATTCTATTCAGTTTTCAGTTCATGCTCAAACTTGTCTATCAGTATTGCAGGGGGAAACGTTAGGGTTATTTTGTTTAGCGTATAAAAGCACCACATCTTATATCGGATGAACAGCGGTAGTTCACGGGGGATTTTTTGGTATATTATAAATAACAGCCAAATTGTGTTTTGAGGAGATGGAAATCTGTCCAGAGTCTTACACGTGTTAAACTCACCTTCTGCCGATTTCGGAGGTTCACTGATCGTTTGAGTGGCTATTTACAAGGAAATGAAAAAAGGACGAGGAATAGTTAATTGCATTCAATATACGTCAGTCTAGAAAAATAGAAGTAAGTATGCACATTTGGGAAGTTAATTAGCTCAGGAACTCATCAGAATATCCAATTTTCTTATTTAAATATAATGCTTCCTATGTTATACATGTAGACCCGTTGGTGGAGTGCTGAACCATTGATAATGGTTGAAAAATTCAGCAATCTGAAATGAAATACATACCGTATATCGTATTCAATACAGAATATCATTTGTGTTCATTCTATTCAATTAACGGTTACATATATCCCCATAATACAATTACATAGGGCCCAACAATATGTAAATATAAATATATATAGAAACGACTACTAAAATTATAGAGAAACAGAGAAACACCTGTCCTCGCCCACGAGAGAATATTACTATGGCCTCTCCATTTGCCAAAGCTCCATTTGACAGGCAGCATCTGAACTGCGACAAGCAAAACAACCTGATAATTCATATGTCACTGTCAACGCTAAATAATGGCTGCGGGATCCGATCCTTGCCAGTCTTTGGGTTCTTATAAGGTTAGTCAGGCTGGGCACGCAAGCAGGACAAGTATTTGGTTTTGTCTGCCTAATTCAACTAAAATACGGATGTGTGGAGCACACGTGTGTTAATAGTGGTTTGGAACATCCTCAGTGGCGAAACAATAGTAAAATTCACCCAGGAAAATGTTTGACAAAATTTGATATTGTCACAGGAGATTAGATACTACTGCTATCCCCCTGCTCGTGCACTATTATTTGGAAGATATTTAACCATGTCTTTGTTTATTGCAGGACTCTCGTGTAAATGTTCTATCATAAGAGCTAGAAAATGTATTTCCATTATAGGCAAGTGGCTCGTATGCGATTAATTTTCCCGCCTTCTCATTTTGGTCCATTCGTTCTTATGGGCAGTTTCGGTACATACACATGATCACCGGTATGTGAGAGCTTTAGTAGCCGAATAATCGAAACATAAACCGCACCTATGTTTCCATGGAGAGAATGGGCTTTCCTGTGGCCTTTGACAAGGATTAAGTTTAGAATCATACCACACTCAAAAGTTGCATCAAATGGACCATGCTTCCAAGGCAGCATGTAACGCATTGCAATAACATCAAGTACACACTGTAAAAACGCTGAGTAAACGTTCAACCATAAAGTGGATGTAACTCGGTTGCAACCATAAACTGGTTCAACGTAGCACCAAGCAAAGTTCAACGTTGGACTAAAATGAGGTTAAACGTTCAGCCATGAAAAGGTGTAACGTTGATCTAAAAGGTAAACGTTGAACCAGAAACTGGTTCAACGTTTAACCATGGAAAACCCTGAACCAAAATGTGGTGTTACCTAGAACCAATTACTGGTTCAACGTATAACCAGATTCAGGTTCAATGTTTTCTCAGAAATAGGTTCAACGCACAACCATATAAAGGTTTAACGTACAACCAGATCCAGGTTCAACGTTCATCCAGATGCAGATTCAATGGAATCTGCACCGGATTGTTTTGGTGCAAATTGTACATGTATTTGCAGATTTAGTTGAATTCTTGCAAATACACCGGAACCATATGAGCAACCAAGTTACATCCCAGGGACATAATTCTTGCAGTCGTCAATGAAAGGATATCAACCTGTAAGAAAGTGAAGAATATTTTAAAACATACATCAACAAAGACACACTAATTAAAATAAATTCATATATTTCAATCATATTTGAATATAATTTATTAACAGATCTGATTTCAAATAGCACGAATACCCATCTATATCATACACAAGAGTTCACGTGGACTCAAAATACGTACGCACAACATAATGTTTGAAGAAAGCGCAAGTTAACAGGGATGAATTACAAGATTGGCATAGATGGGAAACTTTGGGTTTGGTACATGTATTAAAATATGCTATTTTTGTTGAAGGACTTTGTATGTTCTGACCTGTATACAATATAGGAACAACAGGATACATACATGCTATGGCAACAGCAAAAAATTGGATAAAATTGGGGCATGACACATCTCTTCAATATGAACCTACTCACCAAATATTAAAAATTTAAACAACAGACTGCAGGAGTTGTAACATGGGTACACACATGGCTGAAAATGACAGTTCAACAAAAAAAATGCAATTTGATTGCCATGGTTTGGTTGCCTGGTCGAGTTGTAGACTGGACATGAAAATGATAGTTTCAGCATAAAAAGAATAAAAAAATCGCCATTTGGTTCCATGTCAAATGCAGTATTGGACAAATGTGGTACAGGACACATCTCCTCAATATGTATCTACCCATGAAATATAAAAAAATGTAAATAGAAAACTGTGTTGTTTATGGCCCGGGCAAGAAAACGGACGAGCGAACAGACTGACAGATGGAAATCGCAATCACAAAATACGTCCAATATACATGGCGGGAATATAAAAAGGAACATAACCGGACATGTACTATGCCTTGATATGTCATCAACTTGACCCAAAATTATGAAATGATGAATCAACAAATCTGCATACATGAACACAGGATGAAAATAATGATTAGCAAATGATTATGATTGAAACCCTGGTTATTAAACAAGAAATCAGCACTACATGTACATCCTTCAAAAAAATTTTAAAAAGAAACAGCCCCTGCATACAATAGTTTGAGCAACCTTTCACCAATCAAATAGGACTGGAGACAACCATTCAGCACTATACATGTACTGAAGAAAAGAGCATATACACTACAAGCATTGTCTACTGAACAGGACAAACCTACAAAATATAATAAACAATTTTGCAATAATCACAGCTTCTAACGAGATCACCAGGGCAACCAATGTCTTCTACAAATTATTTGCAATCAAATGAACAACTAAAAGATATGAAAAGCTAAAATGTAAACATTGAATTCTATCAATTCATGAATTACAGAAACCACAAGTAACACGGGTTATAATAATGAGGGAAGGGAGTGTAGGGAAGTAACATCCAAGATGGTGTCACCTACAATAAGTTTGATGCCTCCCTTTCAAATGATGTTCGACTCACTCCTCATCTAAGAAATGAAAACTTCAACATGCGAAATGATTATCATGATTATTATTGACTTTTTTAGCTTACTGCTGTATGCTGAAATATTACCGTATCATGTGTACATGTATATAGTTTTGAGAAGAGATATGCAGTTGATGGCTCTAGGAATGCAAATTTATTGAAGTACATATATGGCATAATTGTCTGTTAATATCACTGATCTGAAATATTTGAGTGAGCAAGTTAATTGCATTTTATCAGTCTAGTTATGGGACCTACATACAGTTTATGTGTGTCCAACCTTCCTACACAGAGTACAGGTGATCAGACTTCACACAGCGACCTATGTATTCCGAGTACATGTATTGTTATATCACTGATCTGGGATAATTGAGTGAATTATCTAATTGCATTTTATCACAGTTTAGTTATGGGACCTACATACATAGTTTATGTGTGTCCAACCTTCCTACACAAAGTACAGGTGATCAGACTTCACACAGCGACCTATGTATTCTGAGTACAAGTATTGTTATATCACTGATCTGGGATAACCGAGTAAATTATTTAATTGCCTTTTATCAGAGTTTAGTTTTGGGACCTACATACATAGTTTATGTGTGTCCAACCTTCCTACACAAAGTACAGGTGATCGGACTTCACACAGCGACCTATGTATTCCGAGTACATGTATTGTAATATCAGTGATCTGAGATATTTGAGTGAGCTAGTTAATTGCATTTTATCACAGTTTAGTTATAGGACCTGCATACATAGTTTATGTGTGTCCAAACTTCTTTAACTCTTTCCCCCATATAAGCGGGTTTTGACGGCTTGTGTCGATCCCCATGTAAGCGGATTTTGACGGATGTTCGCCTAACCCATGAAGACGGATTTTGACGGGTCACTGAGTTTCCATGTGATGGATTACTTTTGCAATTTTTTGCGTTTACTTTGAGTAAAACCTGATTGAAACTATACATTTTCAGAAAGCCAAAATTTAAATAAATCTGACTATATAGACTGTTGGTATGTTTTGTAGTAAGGGTAAAATGAAATCGGGAGAGGAACAGAAATAATCGATGGAAAATGCGCGATTAGACACCAAATGTGTTTGGTGTGCTTCAAGGGAAACGTTCGAAAAATTGTAAAACATGCTTCCAAATTCCTGAATATTTCACGTAACGCGAGTATAAACTACCAAAGTATCTAACCTTGATGACTAACTCGTCAAATCGGCCCATCTGAGTTTATTATAAACATTTCCCGGGACCTGTTGATCTCCCGTTTTAAAATTTATTCGCCATTCTTTCACCACGCTGTGTTTCGTGGACCCGTGGCCATGGCGACCACGCGCAAATAAACCGACTGCTCCAATCACGCCGGGCCTCTGAAAAGGTCACTCAACCTTGGGCCAATCAGTGATGCTGTTTTACTTCACCTTGTTACCAGCCTTCGTTCTCCTTTAGGGAAGTACATGGGACTTTTTCAGTTATAGCTCGTTCTATACCTGCCATCTCATGATGTAACTGCGAAATCCCGAATGTACGGAAAATATGCTTTACAATGGTATACGATAACACAGGAATTGCAGCGGAACAACAACAACAGAACGCTGCAAAACGTAGCTAAAATGCGACAATTTCTTCGCTTTTTTCGTGATTTCCAACAGACGGAAAGCAGACACAACACATTTTCTCGCAAGATTACTTATTTTTAGATTAAACGTTGCTGATATTGATATAAAACGTGAACAAATTACGTAGAATGGGCCTGTGGGAGACCATTGGTAAATATTTTTCCACATGACATAAAACGGGATATTTTACATCGCTGGAAACGTATGAAAATTGAAATCAGTCCATGGGTTAAAGACCTACGCCATTACAAATCTGTTATGGGTCAGAGAGAGAAAATTCTCCACAAGTCTATGGGGGAAAGAGTTAATAAACATTCAGAGTACATGTATTGCAATATCATCTGGAACATTTGAGTAAGCTAGCTAATTATATTTTATCCAAGTTCAGTTATGGGACCTAGATACACAGTTTATGTGTGTAAGACCTTCCTACAAAGAGTATAGGTGGTCAGAATTCAGAGTGACTTATGTACCCGTCCCGAGTCGAATATATTACAATATGTATTAATGATCTGAGACATACTGAGTCTTACTATGCTAAATAATAATGCATATTGAAGTATTTATTAATAAGACTTCCGTGTGCATAGCCAATATGAATGTCAACCATCCTACACAGACTATATGTGGCCAGACATGCACATAGTCAATGTGTGTTCCCCACCTTCATGCACAAAGTACACATGGTCAGACTTCACACAATGACTTATGTATCTTAACTCGATTATTCTACATGTATTGATGATTTGGGATATATTGAGTGTTGCATTGGTTTCTTGTATTCAACATCACAGTTAATTCACAGTAAACAAGACCCTAGTCGTCTCATCTACATGTAGCTGCAGAGTGTAATATTGGGCCATCTGCTTCAACAGATGAGAGGGCTACATGTATATGCACATTATTTATCATTCTATCACAGTAATGGGACTTTGTTTGCATATGATGGTGTCACTTTTCTATCATAAGTAGTATGCTGGCCATTGTGGACAATTTTTTTATAAGTGAATTACTGTACTAAGGATGTTCAGGGATGGTGAAGATCCAACACAGTTCTGTATTCTTCCTCCTCTAGCAGTGCGGTACAACTCCAAAACAGGGAACGTTCTCAAATTGGGGAATATATTTCCTGAACAGGAAACTTTTCCAAAACAGGGAACAATCCCAAATTAGGAAACATACTTCCTGAACAGGAAATCTTTGGGAAATATGTTTGTTCATTCATAAATTGCAAACAACACGAATATTATACTCAAATGTTCTCTAAATAAGCAAGTTTAGTACTGTTTCATTATATTAAATAATTCTTTTTTTTCTTATTATGGTTTCAATGGATCCGCCCACTATTGGGCTGACCAATGTTTCTATTTCAGGAAACCATCATATTCAGACTGGAATATCTCGGGCTAACAATGGCTAACGATCAAGACACTGATCATGTGACGACAGGGTCAAAGTGAGCTATCTTTGTGTGGATGGTCAATGTGCAGAGAAGTGCAGTGACTGAGAAAATTAGGATCCAAATTTAATAATAGCATTATTTGAACAATTGAAACCATAATGAGAAAAAATAATTATTCTGTAGTATGAAACAATACTAAACTTGCTTATTTAGATGACATTTGAGTATAATATTTGTGTTGTTTGCAATTTATGAATGAACAAACATATTTCCCAAAGATTTCCGGTTCAGGAAATATGTTTCCTAATTTGGGAATGTTCCCCATTTTGGAGTTGTACCGCACTGTCTAGATGTAATACCACATCTTTAGCCTGATGATTCGTTGTATCACGTTACCATTTCATCGTTTCTGTCACATTGAATGATTCCGGTAGCCATGATCTTGTGATGCAGGAATGTCAGAGACCAAATATTTCACATAGTCCCAGTTATGAAATAATGCACACACTTCCACCATTGTCCAAAACCCTGTAATGTAATGATCGGCTCTGTGACGTGTCTCTGATCTTTCTTGCAAGCAGTTGGTCCTAATAAATAAATTAAGAATTGTGTAAGATAATTTGTCTTCACTATCCTGTCAATATAAGCTTACATTTATAAGTACATGTACCATTCAGTAAAATTTTGACTCATCAACATGGAGCCTTCTCCAGATGAACCCTTGATGACCTCCCCAACCCAACCACCAACGCAGTGACAAAATTATTCATTCTTGTTGCTGGTTTTAGTATGGTCTATGGGCATAATATATCTCATTATTAGCGTTGAAAATGGCAGATTATTCCTTACATCTTCAACTGCGATAAAATCCATTACATGATGATGAAGTTCACTCTGTGGGAGCCATATACACTGTCTCCCCTTCATCTTCCTTCAACAGTCAGACGCAAACAAATGGATTCCTTCTGACCTTCTCCCCGCTACACTTACTGTAGCAGAAAATACAAAAATATTAAATGGAGTAACATCAAATAGAACTAATATATTTATAAAGGTTGGGAGAAATATCCTGATTTTCATGACAGGCACTCATCCTCCTGGTCCCACACAACCCCTGGCAATTTCCAATTTCTCATGCCCCCCCGGAATATCTCACAAAATCAATCCCCCATGGTCTTGACACATAAAACAGGAGGTGTGTGTAGTGGGCATGGTCGTGGGTGGTGGCGGCTGGGGGGAGGGGGGTAATACATGGTACAGCTATGATGTAATATATTTACTTACTACTTGACATTCATCATAGTGTATTTCAAATACCACATATGGTGTATTTCATAAACACCTAAAGCGACTCTTTATGACCGATCAGGCACTAGGGTGGCTGGACTTCACACATTCTCACTTGATCATTGGATGAACAGTTACACAATATTGACATTGGACACAAAATTTTGCCAATATTTGATATAGTCTTGCGACATCATGTAACTATTATAAATTCATTGCACTGATCAGAATTTCAGGCAAAATTAAGGGGGTAAGTAACTATTATAAATTCATTGGACTGACTAGAATTTCAGGCAAAATTAAGTGGTGACTGAATGTTAATAGACGTTTTGAATTATTATAGAATGATAATCTGCATAGGAATATGTCCAGTGTATAAATATAAAAATACTATATAATGTTTTTTTTTTTTTTGGAATATGACATTGACGCATATTGGTTTAAAAGGACCTTCCACAAAGGGTATTGCAAGTATTTTTGTGGACAATGCAGCTAATAATTACTGGTATCCATATGTGTATAGCTGTTAAACTAGTATATGATATAGGGGCCTAGTGTTTCATTAATTTTATTTTGGAAATACATACAGTAACATAGCTTAAGCCTTATATTTCATTCATCCACATCTGGTATGGGAAAACGACATGCTAAATGTAATAAGTAATTGGAAATTGCAAAATACCCCCAAGTGGTAACAGCAAATTATATCAATGACATATTCAAACAGACAACAGACACAGTGAATCAATGATGAACAACAATGAAGCATAGTCCAGTTTTCGACAGCCTCGATCTCAAAACACAAAACGAAAGGGGACGAGATTTCTGCGCACACTCCTGTACGTATTTAGTGTTAAAGCGCAGTTCAAACGAATATTTGTCCATAATACTTACCAGAAAACAGATTGATGTAACAGGACGAGTAATGTTGAGCTGCAAACAACACCACACCGCAAGCTTTTCTCCAGATACAGCAGGTGGCGCGTCGTAAAACAAAGGGCGATAACCGATAGCGAGTTGAACCAAATTCCAGTTGAACGTTGAACCAGAAAGTGGGTTTTTTGACTACCACGGCGGCAAGAGCGATAAAGAGGGCGGGAAATACATTGAATCGATATACAGTTGAACGTTTACTCGGTCGGGAATAATTGTGACCCACACAACAGTATTACATGTTTCATTTTGATAACTTCTATGGTTGTTTCTGACGGTGAATAGTCTATTATATGGGCGAGAATAGTATATGCCATCAAAATAAGTGCATAACAGCGAAGTTTCCCAAACCGACACGCTTTATTAACGAGTTCGACGTTCAACCGATTATTAGTTTTAAGTATTACCACATAGTTTATTTGGAAAAGGCTACAGAATTTTACTTAAATATTAACAAGAGAATTTTTCTCTGCTATCAGACATTCATATGCCATTGTTTCAGTCATATTGGTGTCGTTTACCATGCACGAAGTTTCATGTGGTTGAACGTTGAACCAGTTATAGGTTTAACGTAGAACCAATAATAGGTTCAACGTTTACTACCAACCTAGTATCATTTGGTTATACGTAGAACCAGTTATAGGTTGAATGTAGAACCAATAACAGGTTCAACGTTTACCTCCATGCAAGTACCATCAATTCCAACTGAAACGTTCAACCAGATTCCGGGTAAACGTTTACTGTCATTAAAAATTGGTTCAACGTTGAACTGATAACAGGTTGAACATTTACTCCCCGAAATTGGCCGTTTGTACAGTGCAGGGTGATCTCCACTACCAGGAAGAGTTATTTAACGCCGCGGATTCGCGACCTCAGCAAACAGCAAACCCTTTCCCGTAGAAAGCATGCAGCCTGATAAAATAAGGATAAATTTAATTTAGCTTTTTCAAGCTATTATTATGTCAAACAAGAGTTCAAAATGAACCCGACTTCGGGAAATGAAGCCTGGAATTTCGTTATGTTTCAAAGTCCGTGTTTTCACTTTCACCACACATTATAGACAATATGGTAGCATTGGATATATGGACCTACACTTTTACAAAAATGAAAAGAGTTCAGTCACGTCGACAATTTTGACCTATCTAGCTACCCATATTAGGATAGCAATATCCCATACGGCATATACAAATCTCATCTTGTAGCATTTACTAGATCCTGTGCATTATTGCAGAAAATTGTCAAAAAAGTTATTATACTACCAAACGCCCCCATTCTAAGTTTCTAAAATTCTTTGACAACATTACTCACATTTTGATAATATTTCGACTTCAATTGACAGTAATGAAATTCCGGATATGGTCCGTGCATTATTATCCTTTAACTTCATAGAATTCCCTTCAGCATCAGCGAAAACCGATATCGCCTTTCCTGTTTATTTTGAGGAAATGGCATCAGCCTACTCTTCAACGGAAAACAGTCTGGTCGCCTGACCAAAATAACATTGGCAGTATTAGCGATTTTCTCTGATTTTGGAAACCAAAGTACTATCAAAACTAAATGCTATAAAGTACGGATACGGACTAAAAAAGTTATTGTCGTCCAGTTGTGGATTCGGAAAACAGTATTGTAATCTACTAAATGAAGATCCTTTTAATTAGTTGCCATTTTCAGGGTTTGTATGAATCCAGCCGTGTTCGTCACATCAGTCTTCGTTTCTTGAGTAGAGTAACTTGTAGGTAATGCCATATGATATCATCTTGATATTCACAGGAAAACTAAATTCCCTTCAGCATCAGCGAAAACCGATATCACCTTTCCTGTTTATTTTGAGGAAATGGCATCAGCCTACTCTTCAACGGAAAACAGTCTGGTCGACTGACCAAAATAACATTGGCAGTATTAGCGATTTTCTCTGATTTTGGAAACCAAAGTACTATCAAAACTAAATGCTATAAAGTACGGATACGGAATAAAAAAGTTATTGTCGTCCAGTTGTGGATTCGGAAAACAGTATTGTAATCTACTAAATGAAGATCCTTTTAATTAGTTGCCATTTTCAGGGTTTGTATGAATCCAGCGGTGTTCGTCACATCAGTCTTCGTTTCTTGAGTGGAGTAACTTGTAGGTAATGCCATATGATATCATCTTGATATTCACAGGGCAACTAACTTTCCACAGCTTTTTTTCTTTAACAGTGGTCAGACATCGTAGGCTTTGCTCTGGATTATTTATAATCTACGACCACATGAACATCATGTAAAAGCTGACCTGATCGTGTATGCTATAGTATTTAGTAACCTAGCACAGAAGTTTGAATGTGTGTCTCCCCATCCCACATCCTTTAGGCTGCTGAGTAAAAACACGACAGTGTACATATACATAATATAGTTATCATTCATCATGTAAATATCAACTTTCATCCAGTACAGTACTCAGAGAGTTACAGTCCGAAGAAGAAAGTACAAGTGCTATATTGCATATATTGATGTTGATGCTAAAGGGCCGTAACTTTGGAGAAATCACCGGAACAGGTAACAAGCCTAAGAGTGCACATTCACATGATACTAAGCTTGTGCTTAGACATTTTCCAATCCATTCCAAAATTAATACGAAGCTGCGCATCTGAAAACCCCTCGGCTCTGGGCGCCAGCCATTCATAATGTATTCAATTTGAAGCAAGACTTCAGGAACACCAAGCAGTCAAGTGACAAATATACAGATTATGAAAAATTTTGCCATTAGAAATGGCCTCGAACATTTCCGTCCAATCAGAGAAACCGGTATTCATTACATAATTCTGTTGATGCATCGATGATGTATACCAAATTTTACATGGAGCATTTGAAAATTATCAGAGATAGAGATCATTAATGATTTCGCATAAATTAAAGATGGCCGCCCATCTTTCCCACCACTCAGAGAAACTGATGTGGTTATTCATTGCAAGTCTCTTGATACATGGATGCTGTATACCAAGTTTCATATAGAACACTGAAATGGTATCAAAGATATACATCATTAAAGATTTTGCATAAATTAAAGATGGCCACCAAGGTTTCCGCCCAATCAGAAATGCCAGAACTGTCTATTGATACATCGATGATGCATACCAAATTTTACATCGAGCACTCGAACGTTATCAGAGATAGAGATCATTAATGATTTCGCATAAATTAAAGATGGCCGCCCATCCTTCCCGCCACTCAGAGGAACTGATGTGGTTATTCATTGCAAGTCTCTTGATACATCGATGCTGTATACCAAGTTTCATATAGAACACTGAAATGGTATCAAAGATATACATCATTAAAGGTTTTACATAAATTAAAGATGGCCACCAAGGTTTCCGCCCAATCAGAAATGCCAGAACTGTCATTTATCGTAAGTCTATTGATGCATCGATGATATATACCAAATTTTACATCGAGCACTCTAACGGTATCAGAGATAGAGATCATTAATGATTTTGCATAAATTAAAGATGGCCGCCCATCCTTCCGGCCACTCAGAGGAACTGATGTGGTTATACATTGCAGATCTCTTGATACATCGATGCTGTATACCAAGTTTCGTATAGAACACTTGAATGGTATCAGAGATATATATCATTAAAGGTTTTGCATAAATTAAAGATGGCCGCTAAGGTTTTCACCGAATCAGGGAAACTGGTTTGGTCATTCCTTTGAAGTTTCTTGATGCATCGATGATCTATACCAAGTTTCACACTGAACAGAGAAATGGTACCTAAGATACACAAAGATTAATGATTTCGCATAAATTAAATATGGCCGCCAAAGTTTCCGACTCCAATCCAGGTCCAGATTCAATGGGTTCTGGGTCATGAGCATATGGATGTGCAGTGCAAGTTTTGGGGTGCCTAGGGTAAGTCGTTCTAAAGATATCTTGGTAACAAGAAAGCTGTGATGGTTTCGCATAAATTAAAGATGGCCGCCAAAGTTTCCAACCAATCAAGGTCCAGATTCAATAGGGTTCTGGGTCACGAGCATACGGATGTACACTGCAAGTTTGGTGTGCCTAGGGTAAGTCGTTCTAAAGATATCTTGGTAACGAGAAAGGTGTGACGGACAGACGGACAGACGGACGGACGGACAGACGGACGGACGGACAGACGGACAGACGTACATGACGACGACAATACCCTTCGGCCAAATTTTGGCCGAGGGGTAAAAAGGGAGAAACACCCCGGACTAGGATGTCCATGCACTAGGGCATCTATTGGTGTCGGCGATAACCTGGAAAAGCATCAAAACGGATAAAAAACAAACCTGACAGTAAACATCTGGAAGATGGTAAGTATCTTCCATGTAAGAGTTGCAAGAGTTGTAAGAGTTATCCATCAAATGGTGACTGAGACTGATCCGGACAATATCATATTGATATTGACGATAACGGGCCATAACTCTAAGAAAAATCATCACAAGTGCACATCTACAAGACACTAAGTATCTTCCAATGTACGTTTCGAAGTTGTCCATCAAGTGCTATCAGGGATATGGACAGGACGAGCATATACTGATGTTGATGATAAAGGACAATAACTGTAAGAAAATCATCGATTCGGGTAAAACTCCCAACAGTGCACATCTGCAAGACTTCAAAGTTGTCCA
The DNA here is from genome assembly GCA_036873755.1 of Hanleya hanleyi. Taxonomy (NCBI): domain Eukaryota; kingdom Metazoa; phylum Mollusca; class Polyplacophora; order Lepidopleurida; family Hanleyidae; genus Hanleya; species Hanleya hanleyi. The sequence goes on from JAVTVY010027123.1 coordinate 17,128, forward strand.
TCAAATGGTAAATGAGATCTGGCCCGGGCAAGCTTATACTTATATGGAAGACACAGTCCTCGAAATGAGTTAAAAGCATGACGGTGCATACCTACATAATACTAAGCATTTACTTTTAAAATTTCAAATTTCTTCGTCAATTATCAAGCGAGATACAAAAAAGCATATATTGAAGTCAATATAAAAGATGTTTATTTACTCAGCTTCTATTATGCCATTTAAAGCGTTCGCAAAAATAACATATACACGCTTTGCGAGGAGATGATGACAATAGAAATCGATATAGATACAACAATTATAGACATATTGATGTTTACCTGAGCAATTTCCAACCACTTCATCTTCGTTTTCACATGTACATTGAAAACTTCCCTCGGTGTTTGTACAACGTTCATTCAGTCCACATGGTAAGGATATACATTCGTCAATGTCTGTAGTAACGTACCAGAGAGAAAGATATTCCAACATAACTATTTTCAAGTGGAACCATGTCTCCTCCAGTTGTACCACTACATTCATATTCACTGCTTTTTATATGCCATGATACAGGAAGAAATATAGTAAGTAGGTTTAAAGTAACTTAAGATGTAATTGAATTATGTGTTCTAAAGGGTTGCTCAGTCCTTACCGGAGATAAGAGGGACATTGAAGTAAAACACAAATATTTAACGCAACAGTTATTACAATGAATTGTAGTTGAGACCAAGAGTGTGTGACAGATCAACTAGAGTCACATTTGTGTAATCTTTGAAATCATTTCTGTAATCTTCATATTTATCTACAAAATTCTCCGATGTAGGATGCGGCGGTTGAATTGCAACAATTGCCAGTTTCGACGTCAATCAAGCATGACATAAACTACAGAACATGGGAACATTTCGTGCAGTGGATTTTTTGCCAACTTGACCTGAATTTTACTTGAAAGGATATGTAACGTTTACATATGAAGAAATCCTTTGTGAGAGACAGTACTTTAGCCGTTGCTTTCAATACATGACCTGCAAAATAAGTTTTTTAAGTTTACATGCTGAAATATCATTATCGAAAACTTGCAAAGTTCATTTGCATATATTAATGGATCTTTTCTCGTTCAAAATGTGCTCCCTTGACATTTATAGGCAGGATTTTTTCTTGTAACAAAAGTATGACACCTCAAACCGAAACCATTCTTGTTTCTTTGAAATAAACAAATTCCTAATACTAGTATACAAGCGTCTAGTCCGTCATTCATAATTCAGCCGTCGTCCATTAAAGAATATCCGCGTCCATAACCCAAATATCCATATATCGTATGAAAATATAATTCAGGTTTGAGGTGTCATATTTTTGTTACAAGAGATAATCCTCAGTGTAAATGCCTAAAATGACCACTACAATTGACTATTCCAAATTTTTGAGGTTGATATTTCAGTAGGATAAACTCAAACAAAATTTGATGCTGCGGGGTTTTGTATTGGAAAAATTGACCGTATTACCGTCACTTACAAAAGAATGTTTCGTATATAAACGTCACATATCCAGACGATCCAGTCAGTCATATCATATCGGCGCTCTCCGCCTTACCGTTGGGCAAAGTCGAGAATTTCCGTGTGTGCTGATTCGAACGAAGCAGCGTGGAGGTCACCGAATTACCTCGAGATATGAAAAGTTTCAGATCCACTTACCCATCGTGGATTTGTTTGAATCTGATTGACTCTGTGCAAAACTGACAGAGGACAATAATCTAACTCTAGCACCCCATCCCCATACTCGTTACAAGAAGAGTTACTGAAGAGGTAAAGAAGGAAACGGAATTTCAAGGAAATTATAACTGTTTTTGCAGTCAGCACTGAACACTGATACTGTATGGCACTGTAATTTCGATCAATATCGAATTTGAGTAATGACAGCTTAACGACACCGATTCGTGACAGCTGAACTGGCATCCCAAGTAATTTGCTTTCACCTGGGCGTAAACAAGTATTTCTTAATTATTTATCAAAACTGCAAAAATTCTTGAGAATCTTTCCTATGAAATGTCTAATCGGACGCCCGCGTCCGTTAAAAACAATACAGAATAGGTGTGATATGCGCTCAATATAACAGATTATACCCACCTTTGCAGTTTCCACCATGGTCATCGTTCTGATTGGTATAACCACTCTGACATGCGCATGTGTAACTCCCGATAGTGTTATAGCAGGTAGCATTATGGCCACATGATGATAACTCACATTCATCTATATCTGCATTAAGTATAGAAAATGGAAGATGGATGATAGAGAAATTGACGTTTATCCATGAAGACTGAATTATATATCATCTCTTGTTGGAAATTATATTGTAAAATGTTTTTGGTCTGAAAGGATTTATAAGCACATGCAGCTGAATTTGTCATGACTCGCGTGTTTGCAATCAAATCCGAAAATCTCATCTACAGTAAATGCGAATATTTGGAACACGTACATGCTTTAATTTCTTCCAATATATACGGTTATATGTGTTAAAATTTTGTTTACAACCTGTGTAGCTCATCTTTTAGACATTATAACTTTGGTTATTACTCGGAAACCCATTCTACTACTTTATGTCAATTCAGTCAGTGGATCCTTCCCAGAGACTGTCTATATTCAGTCTTTGAACTAATATTTCCAGCTCATCTTGGAAACGAGGCTGTTTTATCACATGTATGTGGAACATTTGTAGATTGAACAACATATATATGCTTCGCTCATAATATTTGTATGTCGGATTTCGTGTTTTCGTAGCATGGGTTGCACAGATAGTCATCTAACCTAGGTACTCACCATAACATTTGTCATAACGATATCTTTCTTCATCAGCATACCAGTACTTTATGGGTACCGGTATGTAACCATCTCTACATACACATGTATAACCATCCAGTTCAGAAGGATCGTTCTTACATTTGATAAGCCTAGGTACTCTACATTTGGATTGTGTTCTACTGAGAGTCTCACAATCGCTGAAATCTGGAATAATCACAAACATGATAGGCCAATAAGATATACTGATGTGGTCCCTTCACAAATTTAATTTAGAGTACCATTGGTAAGTTAAATTTAGTCGCAGAATAATATGTATGTACATTTTACTCCTCAGCCTGGTAACAATTGCATAAGATGTTAAAGCTAACTCTGACGTATAATCTGCTGATGAAACAAATGCTTGTACCGCTCAAAGATAATTCAGCCCAGATGTGTTTTTAGTTGATGTTCTGTCATATATTACTTGTACACGTTGATGTGTCGTAGAAAAATCTCAGTAACCATACATCTCTGTTTGCTCGTTTGCTCTTTTTCAAACGCGCGATCTCTCTTGATGTTGTTTGGCCGGGTCGCACAGCTAGTTTTGCGTAAACATTTGAAATCACAAGCCGAATAATAATGCGTTAGAAAGTCCATGAATGATTGTACTTGATTACATTTGCCTTTGTGTATTTATCTACCATGGTAAAAACATGACAATCATGAATACTTACTGACACAGGTATATGTCCCTGTAGGATGTTTGCGTCTATTTGAATACCCATCCTTACATGCACAGTAAGGTACACTGCCATTCGAACCTTTTTTGCAAATCGTTCCTTCTCCACAATTGTTTCCACATCCTAACGGTACAACAAATATATTAGTAATATCTCGAATGTTTGACACGAACCGGCATAAAAACAGCTATACATTCTACATGTATTTTCTAACTGTTTGTTTCTATATTCACTTTGGTCAGAAAGTTTTCGCTATCCAGTTTGTGACACGTTCATGCACTACAATTTGAAAATATTTGTGAGTATCATTTTCAAATTCAGGAAAGGTGCAGCTGACTTAAAACGTAAATATAATTAAAACAACGAAAGCATCTGAAAATGTTAAATTGTAAATCTAGTTCTATGAGAATGAATAATCGATGGGATATTTGACGATGCCATTCCTCACAGAAATGGGGCGCAAATAAGGTGCATTCTGGGCATAGATAATGCACCCGAAGGGGCGAAGATTATTTTGCCATTAGGCTCAATATTTAAGGCGAAAACAGGGCGCGTTCCAAATATTTTAATCGCGTCTATTCGGAATAAGGCGTATATGGAGGGCGATTATGACGCACAATCAGAATAATAGCATGAATATTACACTGGTAAGACACAGTGAGGACTCGGTTAACGCACAATGCTGGACTTGCACCAAACTTGAAGTTAATCGTTAGACAAAAGACCTGTAGCCACAGGTGTATCAACACGTCGCTTCATGTTATAGTCTGTTTCCTATCACTTCGGCATGGGGTGGTTTATAACTATTGATACCTGGTGTCAATATGTTAAATATCGATCAAATGATCATACTATGCAATTTTGATAAATTTGGCAACTTCAGGGCTTAAATAGTCCAGTTATCATTGACTAATAACATTTTCTATGCTGAGGAAATAAGAAAGAGACAATAAAATAGGTCAATGCACCTGCCGCTGCTGCCCGAGAAAGTCTTTTGTCTAAAGATTAACTTCATCTTTAGAGCCAATTCCAGAATTATGGCCCCCTCTCTAAGAAGAGTCTGTATGGTAAGTAGTAGGACCCCCCACAACACACACACACATGAATTGGTGGGAGGGGATGATTAGGTGGGTAGGTGCGGTCAGTCACCATCAAATGATGGTACTGAATAAATTAGTTAATAGTTCTAAACTATCCAATATATATGCCATCTGCTGAATGATAACTGTGTGTAAAAACGAGAGAAATTGGTGACCTATTTCTTCACAATAAACTGCGGATTAGAATAAAGTTCAAAAACAGCTCATTATTATTTTAATTGATAGGTTATAATGAATAGATTCTTAGCTAACTTCCCGCTTTGTCGTCATGAGTATGTGAGGGGATCATTGGTAACGTGACTAAACCGTTCACTTGATTGAATTTTGAGTTGGCTGTTGGACTGTTGATAAAGTCAGCAGTGGATGGGAAAAGGTCTTTGGAACGATGATGTACAGTATTAGGTAGCTGTGGAAATAGTTGTATGACTCCCACTAACGTGAAAGTGGATCTTGATATCACGAAGGCATGACTCTGTCACGATTGTGTCATACTTTGATGGAAAATTGTTGTCGCGTTACAGGTTCTACTCATATACACAATTAAAACGTGACGTGTTAATCCTTTTTTAATCTCATGGGCGATACACCAAATCAAAGCTCTTTTTGAGTGGCTTTAATTTGGTGCATCGGCTTACATACAGGACTTCACATCTTGCTAACCTGCACTGTGGAACGTGCGTTGGCAATCAACTTGATGTCGTGTTACATAGGCGATGTCAGATGGATGATGGATACTGTCGTAGATTCATTGACATGGATGCACAATCCATTATTGGACCACACGGCTTTTTAAAAATCCGGGTAGAGAATTATTGTATTGTCTTGTGCGTCGAGGTTTCACCAATGACACAAATTTCTTCCTCCCCAGCTCCGTTTTGGTTGTGTCTACTTCAGCCAAATGAAGTGTGTCACCATGCAGTCACGCACTGATTAGTCCGAGTTGTCGGGTCCCCTTTCACCCCGCCGACCCCCCACCACTCCGTAACATATTCCATTGCTCAAGGCCTAAAATTGCTTCTTTATTCGACACACCATGCCATTATAATAACAGTATACGGCATCGTCCATTTCGAATTTACTTATTTTCACACATATCCACAACAGAGTAGATGGGAAGTAACCATGACGTGTGGCAGCCCTCGGCTGGCAGTTCTCGACCATGCTCAATATTTTATTTTATTTTTTTCACTTGACTTTGTTTTGTTTCACTTCATTTTGTTCACTTGAATTTAGTTTTATATATATTTTTTTCTTATGACTTTTATTTGGAAAATAGAATTCTGTGTGTGAGCGCATACTTTCATGTGACAACTCTCGGTCACCATACATTTATATAAAAATAATATGAATTATAGTCAGATGTTGTAGAATTGTTACATTGGGATGCCATCTGATTCTGTTTCATTCTTCCTTGAATTTTTGGATTCAAATTTCTTTTACACACATCTGAACCATTTACATTACGAACTGGCTGAAAAAGACTAAACACTCATCAAAATCCTGTTGAATACAAACAAATTTAGTCATGCATCTTGTTTGAGTATTATGATGACCAATCATCAAGTAATTTGTGAGAAAAAAAATCAGAATGCCTATATGGAGGATATCTTTGAAAATATTTCATTAAATGCATTTTAAGAGAAATAAATATATTCTAACAAATAAGATTAACATTCTATTTGAAAGAGGGAATGGATATTTAGCCAGCAATCATGTATCTCCATGTATCAACCATTCAACATGGAATTTGAATAAAACACTACAAATATTTGCTGGATCATGTTGAACATTAACTTCTCAAAAAATAACTCTTAAGCTTATGATAAACACAATTCTTCTGTGATTGTGATAAATCATGGTTAAACTAGCATGCTAGAGCATCCTGCATTTTCGACAAAACTGCCAACTGGGATGCACCCTCTCGTCTATGTTGAAATAATCCAACGCTAATTAAATATCGTGTAATCTTGTTTTCACAGGGATATGTTGATATATAATGTTTGATTATGGGGTTATCTATGGGGTTTATTCTTGTTCCCAAATTATGGATGGGGTCGAATTCAGGTCTTTGAAAACTTTCTACTGTAAGAAGTCTGCCACTGCCCCCGCCATGTACCAAACCGCCGTCCCCACCAGATGAAATTGAAAGTTTGTAGGCCCCCTCCCCCCCCCCCCCCACCATCTCCCGGAAATAATTGAACCGTCCTCGGATAGCGAATGGAATCCTCCCGATGGTTTAAGATTCCATGCGCGAGAGTCCAACACAGATGTCCGATTTTAGCAGGTGACAATTTTCTGTTGTTTAAGAAAGTTATAGATGTGGATAATACAACTCACCTAAACATCTGTCGTATAAATGTCTTTTTTGCTTAGCGCACCAGTCATGTCTGACCATGAGACCTTCTTCACACACACAATAATACCCATCATCTTCAGAAGACTCTGTCTCACATTTTGTAGGTTCGAAGCACTTAGTCTGGTTGGTGCTGAGATTCCGACAATCAGTAAATTCTAGGAGGAAAAGAATACAGCATACAGTACATTCTGAGAGAATGTACTTGTAAGATTTGTGTCCACTCAAAGCATCTGACAGACGCCCACTTGAGGTAGGAAACAAGTATCTCCGGATTTCCTAATATAGATAATTTATGAGTATACAAACCTACAATAATTTTCATTTTCTGCTGATTAAGTCCGTCTATTGGTCAGAATAGGTCTGGTCATGAATCTTTGTATGTGTTTAGGTGTATAATTATTCTGGGAATAGAATCTCACGGTCGCAGTAGTATGTCTCATTCTTCGGATCTCTTCGTCTGTTGGTGTATCCATTCCGACAAGCACAGTAAGAAGGACCAGTCTGCCAGCCTTTACATATCGTCCCTTCTCCACATTCGCCAGAGCAATTCGAAGGTTTTTCTACAATATTTTAATACAATCATGAAATGACAGGCAAAATATCTGATTAGCAGTCACCCAGCTTTACCCCACCGGAAAATACGGCTCCCATCACTTATCCACTGTCTTACGGTCAACTGAGACTTTACTTCAGAACTTTCTTTTCACTACATGTATAGTCAAGTGACCAAACTGGGTGGCGTAGTTTTGGGTTTCGTTGCCACATTATTCTGTGAACCGATAATCTTCTTTTATGTGTTTTTATATATTTTTCAAATCGTTGTTAGCCGGATAGCAAGCGTGTGTGCTGCTTTTCAAAGTCACTCAAATGGGTAATTCGGCTTCCTGTGGCTGCTTTATGCTTTCTCGGTTTCTTTTTTTTTTGTTCCTCTGCAACTTTTCTTCTCCGTATGGAAAGTTTTCATTTTTTTTATATATTTTTTTTGTCAAATAACTTCAAAATTCTCCTGCTCCTGTCTAGAGGAGGACATCTATTGATTTTTGAAACAGGGAACTGTTTTCTACAACTTCCCTTATTTGCACACATTTGAACCTATGGTAATGTGACTGTCTTTACTGAGGGTTAAAATAATGGCTGGCCATTGGTACAAATATGATATTCTAATTTGTATATTCTTCCCATTTGTATCTATAGCACATTCAGTGATTGCTTCGCAGCCATGGCTCGTTGCTACTCATTCATGCATGTCTGCATGTGCTGTACCATTTGCCCTGCTTTTTCCTAAAGAGAAATCCTTATCACATTGTATATAACATGCATGAAATGAATATTCCCTATCGATTTTGCGTTCGAATATTTAAGCGTCCATCCGTCAACGCGAACACTAGAATTTCGTTATTCGATTGTATTATCCTAAAGTTGGACTGGCAACACACAGAGAAATTTTCATTCGTGATAAATGGGTCAACCTAATAAATATGCATGACCAATAACTGTGAGACTTGATACAACCATTGCCTTTGTTGTACAGATCATATTGTCTTTGTTTTGAGTGAACACTGCTTTCGTCATGTTCTGGGTCAATTTTTTTATATTCCGGGATACAGTAACAGAAAGTGCCATTCCGTTGTATCCCCCGCAAAGATTTCTTTTCTAAAAGATCGCCATCTCCCGGTCAATTATATACCGGGTGTACATATCTATACGGTGGTGCCTAAAGGTTGTTACATGCATTCGTTTGATGCTGACTGGTTTTGACAAATTCAATACCGGAATGGGGTAGGGGTAATGCAGCCCTCATATCTGTTTTACCCCTGAGCTTTGCCATCTAAGACTTACACAAATTTACCTCCGAATAACGACCATTCAGATAAACTAATCCGACTAATCTCCAGCTAGATTTGCTTCGTCATAGTCACGTCATAACTTCGAGGATCCTTTTTTCATGATTTCGTGTGATATTTTCTCTGTTTCTTTCACAGTACTCCTTCTTGGCACATAATCTTGAAGGACATATGTCTCTCGTTTAATTCTAGACACGCCTATCTATTAAGCCAGGTTGACCTCAGCATGCATTCATGTAGATGTCCAGTCATGACAGCAGTACAACCAAATGGAGTTACGCTGATTACCCTCCCATATTTTCTTTACAATTCGCGATGCATCAATCTGAAACGTTTCACGCTTTGCTGTTGAGTACTGGACTGAAAGACAGGGTAATCAGACTTACGGTAACTGCTTTGATAACGTCACTACGACGTCATGAATCTTGAACTTTTATTGTTCTTTTATTTATATCTGATCAAAACACCTTTCTCTGTGTTTTCTTTTCCTATTTCTACAAATTGTTACGCTTATATCTGGATGGTGCGTCAAAAAAGTTTCATTTGCACTAAGTGGCCTACAGATGTAAATTACTATGATTTTGGGCGTGACAAACTAATAACTTGGCCTGAAAAAGACACAGATAAACAAAATTTGATTGAGAGTGACACTGGTAATCAAATCCTCCAAAAAAACCCTGGAATAAGCACGTGTTTGATACACAGGATCACGTTGAAACTTGTAGATGTGACCAGTGGAAGGATGAAGGAAAGGGCCGACAGTCTTACCACTCGATTAACCAGTACCTGAACAATTGATTGGATGAGATCGGTTGTCCTGACAACAATCGAACAATGGAACAGTTGAAATGTGCGTTTTTTTCACTTTTCCTTCCTTTTTGTGTATGCCTACCCAGCATTCTTCACAAGCCCTTGTCGCATTTTTATGTATCATTATTTTGTAGTTTAGTCTCCTCTGTGGGAAGTGTGTGGTTGTTGGGAATGATCTGGCTGAATGGGGTGGGGTGTGCATATTCAATCGAGGTCAGAATCCCTCATGTCTTCGCGACAAATTAACGGCCTTAAACGAATCAGTCACATGTTAACGTCTAAGAGTAGACTCACTATATACTACTCATTTATATTATTCAATTTTAACTATTGCCTCCTAGCCTGAAACTTCACTAGTATTGGTAATACTCAGAAAATAGAAAAAATTCATGCGATTTAATGCGCACGATTTCGAGTCAGAGTATCAAAGCCTGCTTGAAAATGCTCTATTCCATGTCTCCATATTCAAAGGCCTACCTACCTCCACGACATATAGTTCAGACCAAAAACACTACACATTCTTTTAGATCTACAATTGTTTTGAAAAAGCCTAGAGTAAATACGCAATTTACTGCATCAGGGCAGCAAATGTATGGAATGGGCTTGACAATTTTAATAATTTTAAGAAACTCATTTTGACATGGGAAGGCAAAGAGTCTTGCAGGTGTGCTTCCTGCCACTGAATTTATTTATATCTGTGTTGTTATTTAATGTGATCCGCACGTCTCTAGATTTTATAATAGGTATTGACATGGGAAGGCAAATATTCTTGCAGGTGGACTTCCTGCTACTGAATTTATTTATAACCGTTTTATGTTATTTAATGTGATCCGCACATCTCATAACAATTTATACTGTTAACTACTATTTTATTGCCATGCTCGGTATATTTTATCCTCACTTCAATATTCCTTACTCGTTTATTGCTATAGTCGGTAGAAATAGCTTCTGCGAGCCAGTGTTTATATTTGTATACTAGACCGACTTTTTGTCCATATCTATGTCTATTTCTCTTGTTCATTCATAATTGCATTGTGGGAACTTGGTGTACAGTGAATATTGTATGGGTAAATACAATTAGCAGGGGCTTGTGATAGAAACTTTAATTATAGCGGAGATGGTCTGTTTCCTCAATCTTGTTTGCAATAAATTATGGGTAGTATCGAAATGGTGACCGTGTTGAGATGACCTGCGATCTTGGTAAACTAAGATGGTATAATCAGAGATATACATATTAGTTCAACGAAACTGGCCTGATATTTTCAAAAATGGACACAAAAATACATGGCGAGAAAATAGCACCGCTGTACAATGCAACTCTGGATTTGAGCTAAGTATAACGTGTGATAGCCAGGGGCCGCTTGGATATTATGCATTTTACATCTCGATGGTGTCCAAATGAACAATCACAGTCGGAGCGTGACTGACAAACATACTCTGGAAATGACTTGGAATTCATGTGGACAAAGAATAGTGATCAGTGATTAAGATTTTATGTATGAAAATAATCATGGCTTTCTGACATCATTGAAAAATGTTGACTGCTTCTCCCTTGTATGAATCCATTTTGAGCTTTCTTATTTTTATTTCATACACATTCGGAATTCGTGTTAAATATCATACAAAATTCTTTTATGAACGATGACTGAATATTGAATGTCCGATAAGCGTTTGCTAGCAATGTAACCATTGTATTGATAAATTCATAATAGCTATTGGATCATAATGATATTGTCAATTACTTTTATGCAATTTTTAAGAAGGCATTCGATTGTTTATTTTAATTTGTCAATGTAAATTGAAAAGTATCACAGTGTCATAGTATGTTCACGTAATGTTTAACTAGCTTCAAGAATGGAACTTATGAAAACGACAAGTATCCATTTTTGATTGAAATATATTTAGCGGTTTAATTTATACGAACTGAGGTACACTTGAAAAGTTGGAAGTATCCCCAAAGAAACGTCAGAATGGAACTAAAGATATCCAAGTATCCGTTTTTGATTGAGATATATTTAGCGATTTAATATACGAACTGAGGTACACTTGAAAAGTTGGAAGTATCCACAAAGAAACGTCAGAATGGAACTAAAGATATCCAAGTATCCGTTTTTGATTAAGATATATTTAGCGATTTAATTTATATGAACTGAGGTACACTTGAAAAGTTGGAAGTATCCTCAAAGAAACGTCAGAATGGACCTAAAGATAATGACAAGTATCCATTTGTGATTGAGATATATTTAACGATTTAATTTATACGAACTGAGGTACACTTGGAAAGTTGGAAGTATCCCCACGGAAACGTCCGTTCCATTACAATAACGAAGGTGTTATCCATATTAGTGGTACAATATCCATGTTCAGCTACTGACGCATAAAAAAACATTTTTTTGGCAGTTAAATGCTGGATAATCATCTCCGTGAATGAAACTTATTGTAAAACGTATCTTGATTTTTAAAACCAACAGACATTATAAAAGAGACTAATGAAAGAAGGTTTAATCGAATGAAGACTAAAATAAAATCTAAATCAGCAGATTAGTATCATCAAAGTATGGAAGATCACATGAGAGAAATATATATGAAAAGAATATATCTGATTCTAAATACTTCACTAACGTTCCGTTGTGTTCGAGTGACGTGAGATAAAGTTCTCCATGAGGACCAGGGTTTGTTTTAGACAAAGACAGAAAATACCCTCCAAACCTATGACATCATAATGACGCTAAAACTTAAACGGCGTAACATGGATTACATTATATATAATTGCATGCAGAAGTTGTTGAAATAATTCATCCAGGTCTCGCTTTCCTTTTGTTTGCACATCCGTGACACCAAGAAGTCGTTGGTTTGGAAGCTAGGGGTCATTTGAGCCACAGACAAAGCATAATCACAGCTGTAATATATATTCGTGTGATTTTGAGAAGACATTCTTCCATTGTCAGAGTTTGCCTAAACTGTCAGGGTAAATCTGATACTAGGAGGTATACAAACTGATGCCATGCGAATGTTGAGAGGACTGATATAAATAAATAGTTATTGAATGTTGTTAAACTATTTATAAGGACATGCAGTGTTGTGTAAGATTGAATGGCCACCGAACAGATTGGTTTGGAGTCGAGTCTGGTGTAAAGAAAGGATGTGTTCTGTCGCCTCCGCTTTTCGATTTATTTGTGAATGATTTATTGGTATATCTTAACAGTTTCAATAAGGGTGTTAATATTGATGGGGAAGTGTGACTTTATTGTTGTATGCTGCCGATAGAGTATTAATGTCCGAGACTATCCAATGACATAAAGACCTATAAAATCATCTAAAAACCAGTGGTGTGCTGGCAATTCATTATCTGTCAGTGCTCAAATGTTAAAGGTAGTGCACTTGAGAAATCCATCGGTTTGTTATGTGTGGTCCGACTCAGTTAGAGGTTACAGAAAAATACATGTACCTGGGCCTCTTACTATCCGAAACATTCGATTATTATGTGACGTACAATGCCCATTCGGCAGTATTAGACCTTGTGATAGTAAAATATATAGGTCTTGGGGGCATACCGTTAAATGTTTTACGAAATTATATGATAGCCCGATGGTGGTCCCTGATATTTCTAAGGGAACAGCGATTTGGGGTACACAAGAAAATTAACACATTAATGCTGTACAAAATAGAGCCGGTGCACTTTTTCTCGGCTTGCATGGGCAATTATGCACCAAATATTGGGTGTAAATGGAGATCTGGAATGAACCACGATGCGTATACGATGCTGGAAATCCGTTGTAAGACAGTGGGCGAGATGCACGACTGCGAATCGAGATTAAATAGAAGAGCATTCGTATGGATCAATAGGTTAGCTACACCCAGCTGTAAATTTGGAAGTTTAGTTTGAAGCATTTTAATAGCGATAGATTGTTCACATTTTGCCAATATAGATGTGGAATATGAGAAGAACTTTGTCTGAAACTCAATAGAAACGGCTTGATGAAAGATTTTGAGGATAAATGAAGTGACATAGGAAAAATAGTGATGGAATATTGAGTACGTACGAAAAGTTTCAAACGCATTTATCAATGTGAACCGTATGTTAATATGCTACTACCCAAAAACAGGGGAGTGCCCTGACAAGGCTCCGGCTGGGTGTGGCGCCAATTAGATTGGAAACCGGCCAATACAACAATTTGAGTGTAAAAGAGTGTCCTATTTATGATTCGGCAGTTGAAAAAGAACGCATGTCAGTATTGCTAGATTACTCCGCATAGCACAACCTTAGATTCGACCAGCGCTATGAATTCAGTTACTGTATTTGGTGAACAGGTCACCAGCATGACCAATAACGAGATGTTGAGAATTATGTTGTCAAATCAGTGTTTAGTACGACTATACGCGTCAAAACCTGAGCATTCATACATGTACCGGTACTTAATAGAAGAAAAATATAGTGTATGGGTAGCTCTGTTTTGTATGCTCGGGGCTCTTGGTTTTAAATGATTCTCTATTTTAAATTGATTATTGCAAATCTGTAAAATGCTATTTCATGACTCGTTTCTCATAACTCCAAAACTGAGTGGTGCGAGATATTAGAAGCTGGTCTTCTGATATTCTATTTTATATGTACCCACAGCGAGACGCTAACAAAATATCTATCTGTCTGTAATAATGCTGATCACTGATAATGATTAAGGAAAGTGATCGCAGACAGCATTCTGTTCGATTGTCACCAGCGATGCGACTCAGATAGGCAGAACTATACCCCCACAGAGGGCGAAAAGGGCACTCCAAACAGCATATGTTGGACACGGCTCGAGGTGCTCTTTAATATGCTTAAACATATCTCCTTTAATTATTAATGTTCACCAGTTTTCGCACAGACAGGAAAATCAATACGACGACCTGATATGCCAAATGAATTGTAAGCCAAACCCAAAATTGACTGAAACAATTCTTCGTCGGCTTAGAATAAGGATGAATAGGCAAATAGTTCGAACTTTATAGTACAGATAATGGTCGATAGAAATAAATAAAGCACACAATAAAGGCAATGATAAAGACAGTGAAAAAAGTAAATAAAGATCCCTAAATTAGTGATACCACAATTCTATCAATACATGTAGGTCAGGAGATGTTGTTGATAATGTCCTCATAATTCTCATTACATTTTACAAATATTGGGTGTGCTATGTGGAAATATTTAACCTTGTTGGAAGTTACACCTATCATGACGAGATCATTTTGCCCATGTGTTCAAACAAAGCTATCAATATTCTTCGGATTTTACTGGTTACAAACATAAAAAAAGCATTGTAATTTGCAATGGTAGACTTACCATTGGGGGTGAGGCAAAGAAAACGGATTTCGTAATCCTCACATTTCAAATCCAGCTGATCCTTGGGCCTGCAATGGAGTCCTTGGTCTGGAGTACACCCAATATACAATATATCATTGGTCTTATTCCATGGAATATGGGTTTCTGCAACTCGACACTCGGCTGCCACAGGATGGGGACAGATATCAGGACATCTCTGGTAAACAAAAAAAAACGATGTTTCAGAAAACCACTATCAACGCACAGTAATTGTTTGTTGGTGAAGCATCACGTGGATAGCGGAGTGGGACCACAGCGATGTATTGGTCTTGTTCGTAATAATACCGGAGGAGGGCAGAACAACCATATGCGACCCGCTCTGGGTATCTCTATGGCCGTGAACATGCTGGTTTCACCAACGGGGAGCTTTGCTACGTCGTCTGAATACTAAGCATTAATTCGGGTGGTGGAATATAAGAGGTAGTATGGTTTTAAGCTGGGATGCTAACTGTGCCTAAATTTCTCCCAACAAAGTTGAACAATTAACTTCTACAATATAACTCATACCAAACATACCACAACAAGTTTCCATGTGGTCTTTTGCTTTCAGACATCTTCACTACTAAAGTCCGCTACATAGTATAGTCGTCAATCCGACATTCAGTAGTCAACCGTCGTCAAAAAAGAAATTCCTCGTCAATTATCGAAAGATTTTTGTTAAACTCTTTTCCGCATGCGTATTGAGGTTTACCTGGAAACTGCCTCTGCTGCCAATGGGATGGTGGAAATGAAGAATGGAAACGAAGTTGTGGTACACTATGGTAAGAGGGTCTCAGGTGACTACATCTATTGTTGCAGAACGAACACCATACCTCATCATCATCTGATATGGCGTATAGCCCGCTACTGAGCATATATACATGTTGCAGAGGTAGCTTCATGCTCCAAACGGCTAACACTGTTACGACGAAATAAATCGTACATGCCACGAGATTGCCTCATAACTTCTCCAAACCGGTTTAGGCCCGAAGCTTGAACTTCGGAAATCTTCGTGCATGCTCTGAGATTGCCAGATTGGGACGGGACTTTGAACGAACGAGACGTATATTAAGAATTCGGGTTGGACTGGAGGGAGGATTTTAATGGGGGGATGTTTTAGCTCTATATCGTTCTGGGTGTTGCTAGGCGGGGCACACCTCTCTACGACATCTGGCGTCAGATATAAAATTAATTTTGTTACGGTTGAGAACCAATTTTGGCCTTTGAACCAGACTTCGAAAAATCCCGGTAAACAAGCGCGGCGTGGAAGTCGGCCATTTGTCTTCTCTCTTCGCGTACCCCACCTGTTTTTTTTGGCCGGCTTTGCACAGGTTGATTGTATGTGGAATTGTTTTACCGAGAGTCGGTCATCCTGACATGGGGCTATTCTAATAGATAATTCTGTGTAAATCCTTTCACGGCTGGCAGGCTGTCGATTGTGTTAGACAGGTTTTTCTTTGTCTCAGCTGATAGGCTAGCTACGCGATAGTGAAATTTGACAATATGATCACACAGGTCTGTGTGATATAGAGGTCGGTTAGGCGTTTCCCCCTCTTTCGTTATGAAACTAGTGTGTTCAGTTCAGTCCATGCTATCAACTATTTTTCTGGTATATAGCCGGCTGAGCCCGCTAACATTTCTTGTAAATAGTGAATCGGTCGTATACATTAAAAAGACTTGGCGTCGCTGTATATACAGTACCGATATTATTACCCTGTGATAGGCGCGCTCTGTTATTAGAGTAAGGCCAATGCGGTATAATTTGGCACTGTCGACAGCATATATAGATCTATGTAATGTGGCAATTAATCGTTTCGCCTCTTTGAGGGACTCGATGTGTTCATTTCGGGCCGTGCTATTAAATATATTCCTGGTATTTAACCAGTTGAACTAGTCAACATTTCTTGGGAATAGTGTATTTACTCTATTCAGTTATTGCATTTGGTGTCGTCGTGTATACAGCATTATTGTCCTGTGATAAACGCGAAGTGTTATTAGTAGTGGCATTTTGGCCGTTCGTGGTCAATATAGATTGGTAAAAACCGGATAAATTGACTCAGTCGTATTGAATGCGATTTGAGCCTGGCAGGGTTATACAATATTCAAATATTTTTACTGGGTTATGCTATAGAGCTAGTATATCAGGGAGATTCAAATTTTTATGGAAGTTTTTGTCCATTGTCACTCCATTGTCACTCCATTGTTGCTGTGTGATGTTGTCTATGTGCTTCTGTATGATTGAATTGTATTGTTTCTGAGATTGACTTTTGTGTGAAATTTCTGCTATGTGTTAGTATTTGTGGGTCTCTGGATTGAGATTGAAGATTTTGCCGACCTTTATGAGAAATTTGTAGTTGGAATACAATTGTGCTCAGATTGTTCGCGGGTCAATGTGACTTTTTTCAAAAGCTAACGTTTTTCCCATACTGCATGATAAAAGGGAAACTCGTTTTTTTTCTTTGTGTTTCAAGATATATATTTTTTTTTGAACGGTTGTCCCTAATTTGTATAGTTCCATTTATGTCGTGGTGTTCGTGATATTCGAATTTGTCGGCTGTCGGCTAAAAAAGATCGCTCATCGTGTCGATTTTCTGGATTAATACAGATATATATTGCCTACATTTTAGTTGTCCAATACATGATTTTGATTGCTCAGTTGATAGTTTGGGGCATTGTCAGTCATGCGAGCCACATTCATGGCGACACCATGGTGTTGTCACTGCGATATATTATAGTATCCATGGCGATGCCATGGTGTTGTCACTGCGATAATAGTAATCAGACTTCCTTCAATCCTTTTGAATTGAGTTAATGATTTGTATATCCTGTCTGTTTTCTCCCTTCTCTTGGATCAGTTGAGGAAATTATGCTATTGTTTGAAATTGAATTGAATGGGAACGTGCCTATGTTCATCCTTGAGGGGTCTGAATGATAGACTGAAGGTTGTTCATGATGTTGAGCGAGTGAGTTAAAATTTTGATGCAGTTTACCATCTCGAGACAGGCTGTTTCCTGTTTGTATTTGAACTCGGAGTTATTAACTCTTCGATGTGGTCGAGTCTAAAATCTAGTTTGTATTCTGTGTTGTATTCCTCCAGGCACGGGAAACAGTGTTAATTTAAGGTTTATTTATGTTGAACACAGGTGGCCTGACTTTGTTTTCCGGGAACAATGGATAATTTGGTAATTGCTTTTTTTTTCTCTCCCCCAGACCCACCCTGGGTTTCTTTAGTGCCCTATTCATGATTAGTCGTAAATTGAAATAGTGTAAGATTAACAGAGAAGTTGCAACAAGGCGTTGACTGTGTGGTAACACGTGTTGCACTTGTTCTTGAGATGGGTCTTGTTCTTTTCTTTTTCGCTAATGGAAATGGCTGATTAGGCAAACTAGAACGCGTTGACTGCGGTAAACGCGTGTATATTTGGTTTATAAAAGTGTTTCGTCAGTTTGAACTCGAACCTGCACATATTTTTTTTCATTCATTGAATGTGAGTAGTTGGCACTGCTTTTCATTTTTCGTGTCCAATTTGGTGTTCTCTAGGGGACATACCGAGGTACACGGTCTTTCTTCTGCTTTAATGAGTTTTTGGAGTGGAAACTGAGTGTGAGGAGTTGACACTGCTATTTATTTTTGGTGTCAAATTTGTGTTTTGTAGTGGACATACCAATGTGGGCTGTCTTTCATTTGTTTCAGTGAGCTTCTGGAGAGCTCACTGAAAGTCTTTGATATATTTGAAGTTATTTGATTAGATTTTGATTTGGTATTTATTATTCTTTTGACTTGATTGCATATACCGTATATCATTCCACTTTTGTTAACATGGCAGATTTGGGGCCCATTGATGTGTCAGTGGCTACAGAGGAAGCACTGCAAAAATTGAAAGGAGTGGGGAGTAGTCGAAGTGCACGTGTGGTAGCCTTGCAGGAAGAGGGCAGGTTGGTTAATTTTAAGAATTTTATGCAGGCGACTCAGTTTAGTGCCGGGCATATAGCCGATCTAGTGCTAGAGGGGCAGATAATAGGTTTAGACTTGTCGGGAAGTCCGGAATACATTAATGCTTTAGTTGACCGTCGTTTTGAAGAAATTATTGGATCATGGAAAGTTGAAATAACGGCTCAAGTAGATGCATTGGATGTAGAAATGAGCCAGTTGCGTGACGATGTCAAGGTATACGAGCTTCAGTTAGGCCAGTTGGATGAGAAAATAGTGGGACAAGGTCAACAATTAGATCAACAAATAGGTCAAGTTGATGGTAAGGTGGAGCAAGTTGATGGTAAGATGGAGCAAGTGGGTTTAGATATGAGGACTGTTGTTGCATTGCTTAGTGCTCCAAGCAGGGAAGGGTCAGAGATTTCATCACATGCGACGTCTGAACAGACAACGGGGGACCCTGGTCAGGCGGACCCAACTCATGTTGTTGTGAATAATAGGCCTGACCAATTGGTTGAGGGTGGGAGAGAGACTCCAAATCAATTGAATGCAGCCCCTGTTCAACAGAATGAACTCCATGATCAAATGAATGCATCAGCTGCACTTCCCGACCCCCCATGTCCA
This sequence comes from Hanleya hanleyi, assembly GCA_036873755.1. Classification (NCBI taxonomy): domain Eukaryota; kingdom Metazoa; phylum Mollusca; class Polyplacophora; order Lepidopleurida; family Hanleyidae; genus Hanleya; species Hanleya hanleyi. Next base: position 36,618 of record JAVTVY010027123.1, read on the forward strand.
CTAGATATGAATAGAACAACAGGACTGGACGCTGGTCTGGCGTTTCCAGATGACACTGGGGATGTAAATAATGTATTCCATCAGTTACCGCCCAGTGGTCACACGTCAGCTCCGAACTTCCAATGCCCAGTAAATAGGAATGGATTGTTTTTAGACAATGCTATGGTAGGGGGGCAATATCTCCAAAGGGATATAGGGGAGGTTGAGGCCTCTCCTAGTAAATGTAGCGGATGCTCGTCCAGATCGAGATCAACCGAACGACATATATCCCGAGAACGCTATCGTAGCCACAGTCCCCGGCTTCCCAAGACTTTAGTGTTTTCAGAAACTAGAGGGGACTGGGTTCCATTTAGGGTTAAGTTCGAGTTGGAGGCTGAAAGTAGAAAGTGGAACAAATACCAGTGTCTTAAGAAATTAACGGACTGTATTCATGGCGATGCCATGGTGATTTACAGCTATCAATCGAAGGCAGTCAAAACCTCGTTTGATATGCTCCTCAAAGCAATGGAATGCCATTATAACAGTAGGGAACCTCCGCGTGTAGTTAGGCAGCGTTTGCACGCGGAAGAGCAGAGTCCGGAGGACACTTTAGAGGAGTTTGCTTATAGATGCGCTAGGTTGGCAAGGGACGGGTATCCGAATGCACCGGAAAAGATTATCGAGTCGGTAGCAGTGGAACATTTTCTCAGGGGATGTAGGGAAATACAGGCTGTGAGATTTGCTATGGAAAAGAGCCCTACAACAATCTCGGAAGCCTTGACTTATGTGAACTCCTCACGATATAATCTGAGAGAGTTGGATTTTCAGACGGTCACATGTAGGACTGTTAATGTTGATTCAGTGGAGGAGGCTTTTCCTGATGCTTGTAAGGCAGAAGGGGAAGGGATAAATAGGAGGTCCCCTCGCCGTCGGTCATCGCGACTCTTCCGTCCACCACGACTCTGCTACTCGTGCCGTAAACCCGGCCACATAAGCCGTTTTTGTCCTGCTAGACATGGTTTAGATGGGTGGGCTGAATTAGCAACTGTAAATGACGGTGTGGGGTCGTACACGGAGTACGAGGCAAGTGTTCCTGAACGTACTGCAGCAGTCAGAGATGTTACTCTGTCTCGTTCCCAGGGGTGGGCGATGTCCATTCCATTTAAGGTTGGGTCTGTACCGGTAACTGCTGTGGTAGACACGGCCGCCCAAGTCACCGTCATGAGTGAACATTTATTTGCTAGGTTGGGTCTCCAGGGGTTGTCGTCTTCGCCTATTCGGTTAACTGGTGCATTTCGAGGAATGACCAGTATGGGAATGCTAGTTCGGCAGGTCCCATTGTCCATCTCCGATTTTCACTGTACTGGAAATATAGTGGTGGCAGCCTTGGTTGACGACCTGTTGCTAGGCTTCGATTTTCTGTCAGCCTATGGATGTGTTGTAAATTTTAGAGATAAGCCTTGGTTATTGGGGACACCAAGGTTTTTGCAGTTTGAATTTTTATGGAATGGTGACTTGTTCAATGTGGGCTCCATTTCGCTCTGCCAGTAACTGATAAATGGCCAAGTTAGTTGATGGGTCATTGGTGACGCATTTTGTGCATGCGTCTGAAGAGATGTAGTATAGTGTCAGCTTTGTGGGGATATATGGATGTGTGCCATCACGTGTACGCAGTGATGGATACGTGTATGCAGTGATGGATGTATTGTATTAGGTTTTGATTTTCTATGTGAAATTATCCTCTTTGGGGGTTGATTTGATTTTGTTGTACAGGATGTTTGTTTGAGACATTGTGGAATTGAGAAAAAAATAGATAAAATTCTAGACCCAAATCGTTGGTAATGTGTTGTGCAATGTAATGTGTATTTCAGAACTTTTGTTCCAGAATTCTGGTATGTTGGAGAATTCTGGTGTGTATTCGGGAGATGGATGCTGTTCGAACATTGTGATTTGCATTGCGGCGTTATACGTGTAGTGTGTTATGGGAGAATATGATGCGTTGTGATGAACTAGGGGTGTTTATGTATTCTATGTGAGGGAACCGGGTGCTGGACGCCTGGGTTCGATGGTTGCTGTGTGAATAGAGAATTTCTGTGTGGTAGATATACGCGTCACTCGCGTTTCTATGTGACTTCTGTTAAGATTGTATAATTGTGTGGTCTTTGTGGGGTTTTCTGTGTGTGTTAAGCTATGTGACCCGTTCATAGAAGTCTGTGGTGAAATTAATATATGGAGTGACATGGAGGAGATATTAGTTAGATAATATGTAGTTCAGATAGCCATGTCGGAGACCTGGGGTTGAGGTAGACGTGCCTCTTCACCCTATGTCTTCGCCATGAAGCCCTGGTAAGAGTCTATCCGATATTTTGTAGTACGCGTTACGATTTATTGTGAATCCGGTGGGGCAGGATAGCTACCACTCGGGGAGTGAATACATACGTCATTATTCGATTATAGTCTCAACCCTCTTCTAGTTATGAGTTTAATGATCTTTTTGTGTGGGCTCGATACCTGTGGAGGTGTAGCAATTATGGTTATGTTCTTCCTCTACAGATATTCTCTCTGGTGAGGTAGCCGTTTGCAGGGGCGGGTGTGCTCTGGGTCATCATGTCCGAGTGCACGCAGACGGCTGGCTCCTCGTACATTAGTCCCTGTGGGTTCCCTCTCCACTAGAAAGTGTTGGCCGCTGGTGAAGACGAGCCTTGAAATTATTAGGGGAGAGAGAATGGGGAGCCAAATTTATAGTCTGGACAGCCAGTAGTTTAGAGGCTTGTTCCAGTAGTGGATTGTATGAGGGACTGGTACTTATTGCGGCCATGTAGCTGGCCTGCCAATTTATAGTCTGGATACCAGTCGTGGGTTGGATGATGTTCTCGTATTTATTGCGGCCATGTAGCTGGTAGGCTGGCATACGGATTATATTTTTGAGAAATGAAGTGATCAGTCCCATGGGGCTGACCATTTGAGTGAGATTTTTAGTGGGCCTGGGTGTAATTATAGACAGTCTGGTAATGAGACTGGACTAGTGGGATGGTTACCAGTTTATTGAAGTTGGGTGCTTTTAGGGAGCAGTGTACTTTTGTACACTGCAAGTGACGCATTTTGACACATGTGATATAACATGGAGAATTCACGTCTTTCTCTCGGAATTTAGTAATTGTCAGCGCTGGAAAGGCGGTTGCCTGGGATAGGGAAGGGCTCTAGAAGGGCGAAGAAAGATCTTCGCCAAAAAGAAAACGGGGAGGGGTGTTGCAGAGGTAGCTTTATGCTCCAAACGGCTAGCCCTGTTACGACGAAATAAATCGTACATGCCAGGAGATTGCCTCATAAATTCTCCAAACCGGTTTAGGCCCGAAGCTTGAACTTCGGGAATCTTCGTGCATGCTCTGAGATTGCTAGATTGGGATGGGACTTTGAACGAACGAGACGTATATTAAGAATTCGGGTTGGAATGGAGGGAGGATTTTAATGGATGTTTTAGCTCTATCGTTTTGGGTGTTGCTAGACACCTCTCTACGACATACATATGAAATGATTTTTGAGAGAGAAAGAATAGATTGGTCGTTATTCTTTCTCTCTTAAAAATTATTTCATATGTATATATGCTCAGTGGCGGGCTATACGCCATACCAAATATCATTTCTTCATTATAAAGCCAGTTGCGCACAATGCAACACCGAGTGAGAAGGTGGGTCATCACAGGGACAATCTACGGGTGTAATACCCAAGGGCCGCCATAGCTTAGTCGGTAGAGCATCAGCACGTTTAGCCGGGGTCGTGGGTTCGAATCCCGCTGAGCACTAATTTATTCTTTCTCTCTAAAAAATCATTGCACATGTCTATATGCTCAGTGGCGGGCTATTCGCCATACGAAATACCATTTCTTCATTATAAAGTCAGTTGCGCACAATGCATCACCGAGACAGAAGGTTGGTCACCACAGGGACAATTCACGGGTGTAAAACTTATGGGCCGTCATAGCTTAGTCGGTAGTAAATTTATTCTTTCTCCCTCAAAAATCTGAAAGAGTTCGTGAACTTCTGAGAATAAACTTATGTTACCATAAAAATAGGATCTTGTACGTCTTGTTTAACAAGATATTTATACAACAATATTCTGCATACATACTTCTCTCATTCTTTTATCCAGTTTTTCCAAGTCCGATTTGTCAGGCCGACCTTGGTTGCACCATTTAGTCCATGCATTTTCTAATAAATCTACAAAAAAATCCATTCCTTTGGTTTTGTAAATTAACAATGTATAAACTTCCTTCACATAAACACCTGTCACGGTAATATTTATGTAGTCCACACAATCGCAGAGTAAATCGAGGCTACGACAGTGACCTGTCAGCCAAGGGTACAACACAAAATTCACTCATGTGTGGTAAACTATGGGTTATCTGTGCCCTTCAAGTGTTTGGCACGATGGACAACCTCCAACGTCTAACTATTTTGCTGTATACGCACGGGAACTAACGTAATCAGTCGATGTGTTTTAATCGTAGGTTTGTACCCACCAAGTTGTATTCTGCTGTTCCCTCATACTATACACATATACTGTGCCAACGGTAGCAAAATAGTAAATCTCTCACTTATTGAATATGAATGCTATCGATTGAAAGATGCATGTATAAAAACATGTGTCCTAATTTTGGACAGTGACTCCCAAAGTCGCCCAACATGAGATCAAATATCCACTCATAAACGGCCCATTCAAGTATCTACAAATTGGTACACAGACTTACATGATATCACTAGTTCATCGCAATGTTCAGAACTAGATCTTGACCTTCCAAGTATTATACATCCAAAATCGATTATACGATTGCAATTCACTTCGGGACTATTACATAGGAAAATACGATAATGAGAACCTAACACTCATTAATTTTCTGACGTCGAAACCGTTGATTTAACAGCTTTCATGTTGACAGAGCAATTGCAGAAACTTGGCACTTGTGCAAAATTACAACACACAGCATCGACACTGTGAATTATCAAGAAACGAGTTTTTAGGTACTTAGTTTGTACGATTTGTTTATCACCGTCTTGTCACACATTCCAACATTCAAAGTTCATACATTTCCTCTTAAGATTTGCGAGCACAGTCTTCTTGCTTAAAGCTGTGCATTTCCAGTTTTTCCTTTTCATTATTCTAATGAATAATCTGATATTTTATCAATTCATTTACATTTATAATTACTCCAGTAGGCGTCTTAGAATGTTAGCTTCATTACAGCTGCTGCTTATAATCAAAAGGTTTGTGTTACTTAACCTTCCCTCTCTTTATGTCATTGGCCACCTGTCTTGATCCTTGTATCCCAATTTGAACCATCTCATCCAGGAATGAAAGTCATTTAACCCAATTCTATTTGCCTTAACACAATACAACCCACTACTGTTCTACAACACCCTGCTCACTTTCTTATCCAGGGCCATGGATATTCTGGTTCAGCTCAAATGTATTTTTGTAACTAATGATTTAAGTAAAAATGTCCCGTCAGCATAGCTTCGTATCTCCTTTCTCTTAAACTTCTTTTAGACCCCCCGTGAAAATACATCAGCCGCAAGACATACTCGTCTCCCAAATGTCCGTATAGTCCGGGATGTTAGGGCATAAAAGGGACTGTTTGGTTCAGATTCTTCCAAAAGCACCAAATTTGGCCAATATGTCGCCCATAAAATACCTTTTCGATTTTTGACGGGCGCCAAGGTAGTCGCCCCCTGGGGCCGCCATATTGGCGAAATTCATTATGGCCGCCACCCGGGTTGGAGGCCAATCGTATTTAAAACAACAAAATGGCTAGAATCATAAATAATACAACTTTTTAGTGGTTATCGGTGTCGGGGAATCTGATTCTGATCTTATTTCAACGATTTGAGGACAAGGTCACCCTAAAGGTCATCTTGGGTTCAAATTCGTCATTTAGTGGTTTTTAGTCGAGATATACAAACTAACTCATTTTATCGATTTTCGGGGTTGAGTAACCCGAATCTGGCCATATTTTGACAATTTGAGGCAATATTGCATGTGAGGTTCACGACAGGGGTCACCCGAAACAGAGATCAACCGGAGGTCAATTATAGAAAACAACAAAAGGGCTAGAATCACAAATAATACCATAGGGCTTTGTGGCATCGGAGAATTAGATTCTGACCTTATTTTGACGATTTGAGGTCATGGTCACCTCATTTGAGAATTAAAGGTCAAAGATCAACAGCTGCTACTAAAAACAATCGAAACAAGATTATTCAGGAACAAATGTCACTAAAATACTTCGGAGATGACATCTGCTGACAAAATGCTATAACTATGCCGCTACGTGCATTTAAATGTTCAAAATACAAAACAAAGACGGCTCAAGCAACAGTATACCAATGATTACTTTTACTACCTATGCCTTCTGGCTTGTGCTGTATGATGCCAGCAATAAATAATACTTGTCATCACCGCCCTCGTTATTAACGCACCCGCCTTCGCATTTGCAGAGGGTCGTGTATCGGACATCGGCACAGCTGCATTTGCACCTCCCCGTGCATGCCTTGAGTGAGCCGCAGTGCATGAGAATGGCATATGCCACAGAAGTGTCGCTGAGAGTGGTCCATAGCGGTTGCCATGTACTGGTCCACTCACTGAAGTCAGGGATTTCCTGCTGGAGTGAGTGAAGCGACTCCAGTAGAAAGTCGCTTGCAGCAGCGCTCGCTTCGCATGCTGCAAAAGCGCGGCTTGGGAGGTGGGATGTTTTCCAGCGATCTGGTTGCAGTAGTAAAGAGATGATGTTTGGCCTCATGCACACCGGCTGCACAACATCCCTTGCTGCACATTGGTACGATGAAGCGTTCTATAAGCTCCATATGCACGGACTCGATAGTGTGAGGATCGTGTGTGAGAGCCACTAGTGTGTCGGTGGGGTCCGATATGCTTGTACAGGCTGCCCAGGCGGTCTTTTTGCCACATCCAAGAAACTGTGAAGTCGTCTTGCACCCCGTTAAGCTGTGAAAGAGAGGTAGTGCCACGGACTTTGACGGACCAAGATCGGAACAGATGGTTTGGACTGGAATGCCACAATACTTTTTCCTGAACCCCTAAAATCCCGAAGTATGAATGGATCAGCGTCTTCTTAAAAAATGTTAACAAAAAGGAGCCGTTCTCATTCATCAGCACACAGATCTCCAATTACAACACATATAAGGGAAGTGGGAAGAGGTGCCGACATACTGACTGCGTCACATGACTTCACAGAATAGACTTCTGGTAAACCTATTCTAAAGCACATACCAGGAATCTAACGATTCGTGATATGTGTTGTATCTCAGATACGCTTTTATTGTACCTGTTCATGTGGCAACTTGGATATGACCACACGGCCCCTAGCACCGGCATAAGCGGTATTAGATACAAATCTAGAGAGCTATGATGGAAATGCTCTGACAACTCGTATACTGGTAATTGGTGAGCTGTTTCGCTGTGACAACTCGTACATTGGAGATTGGTGAGCTGTATCGTCGTCAGATGTAAATGACGGCATTTAACACAAAAGACTAGTCTGTAAGGCCCGATGTCGACCCAGCATCAACTTCCCACAAATGCCAACATATATCAAAGACCAAAAGACTGACATGAGCGGAAAGCTCCTTCTGTGTACCCGTTTTGAGTTCGTGTTCTTCAACAGACATTGTGACCTCACAATACTTCAACCGTGCAACCATTCCGAGTCGGACACCAGGGTCGTCCCGCATCTAGCACATGCCACGGAGGAGGGTCATACAACAGCCTATGTTCGCACGATGGACAGCGATGTCCGGTCTTTGGAGACCCTCGGTCTATCGGAACTCTTGGTGGACTTCGGTACTGGAAAAAATATAGTGACATTCCAGTCCATACCATTTGTTCCGATCTCGGTCCGTGAAATCCTTGGCACTACCCCTCTTCCACAGCCTTACTGGGTGCGACCCGACTTCACAGTTTCTTGAGAACGCAAGCCCGAAGCTATAGGTACTAATAATGATTGGTATATTGTTGCTAAAGCGGCCTTTGTATTGTATTTCGAACATTTAAATACACATAGCGGTGTAGCGGCATAGTTATAGCATTTTGTCAGCAGATGTCATCTCCGAAGTATTTTAATCAAACTTGTTCCTGAATAATCTTCGTTCGATTGTTCTTAGTGGTAACTGTTGATCTTTGACATTTGACCCCAAAATGGGGTGACCTCAAATCTTCAAAATAAGTTCAGAATCGGAGAATGCCACAAACCTCTATGGTATTATTTGTGGTTCTTTTGGTGTTATACCTACAATTGACCTCTGGTTCGGATGACCTCTATCGCGACTCCCAAATGAAATATTGCCCCGAATCGCCAAAATAAGGCCAGATTCGGGTTACTCAACACTGGAAACCAACAGAATGAGGCAGTTAATATATCTTGCTCCAAAACCACTGATAATGGCGAATTTGTCCCCAAAATGACCTTTAGGGTGACCTTAAAGGGTGGCCTTGACCTCAAATCATTGAAATAAGATCACAATCAGATTCTCTGAGCCCCAAAGCCACTAAAAAGTGCTATTATTCCTATGTCTAGCCCTTTTAGTTATTTGACTACGATTTACCTCTAACCCGCGTGGCGACCATATTGAATTTCGCCGAATATGGCGGCCCTAGGGGGCGCCCGTCTTGGCGCCCGTCAAAAATCGAAATTGTATGGTATGGGCGACATATGGGCCAAATTTGGTGCTTTTGGAAGAATGTGAACCAAAAAATCCCTAACAGCCCTGACTAGTACCCATACCACTAGGTATCTTCTCCTAATCTACGACAACATTTAGTTCGACTTTCATCTAACCCTTCAGTCAAACGACGATTTACCTAACAGATTGTTGGCTGGTGTCAGAGATTGATCGCCTCAAATGATTGAATTTTGTAAGACCATGAGGATGCGTAGAACCCCTTTCCCGATAAAAGATAATACTTATAAAAAACATTCGGACGTTCTTAAACATTTATCTCAGTCCAATTTGGACAAAATCAGTTTCATTCTACACCTGCTACGAACGATTTAAATTACGTTTTCCCAATGGAACGACAAAGACAACTTTGGATTGGCACAAGTTCATTGACCTTTCCGCGGTTAGCTTATGAGGCGAACAGCTCAAGCGCACATGCGTCATTTGCAACTTCTATTACCAATATTTGTACAAATCTTTTTTCATTTTGACAGCCGTAATGGCTACACAGCAAAAATAGCATCAGTACTGTTTCAGTACATTTCTACCAAAGTACTGAAACAGTACTGAAATATAACTGCACTGAAACAGTACTGATATATAACAGTACTGTTTCAGTACTGAAGCAGTACTGAAATATTATAGTACTGAGTCAGTACTGAAATTGTACAGTACTGTAACAGTACTGAAATATTACAGTATTGTTTCAGCACTGAATTGCTACTGTTATATAACAGTACTGTTCCAGTACTGTTATATTTCAGTACGGTTTCAGTACTTTGGTAGATATGTAGTGAAACAGTACTGACGCTATTTTTGCTGTGTAAATAACGGCGGCCAATACGGGACATAGAAGAACTTAGTTTGATATTCGGTGAAAAAAGTATTAGGAAATGGAGACGACGTTTACTAGGGATGTGGGAAATCTGAAACATATTTTGTGATAAACTAGAAATGCTTGCTGAAACAGGCGGAAAATGAAAAAACTCCCAAAAATGAGAAAAAGTTACAGAAAACTAAAAACAAAGTCGATGTCCCTATGTGTCATCGTAGCTACGAGGTAATTCAATCCTTTATAAAGTTAGACATATATAGAAAGCACAACCGTCTGTATTCTGTCTCCCATTTGCTATGATATTTTGGTTATCTAGAAATAGATCTAAATTACCTGCTGGGCAAAGAAAACGTATTTCGTAATCTTCACATTCTAAATCGGGTTGCTGTGAACGCCGGCAGTATAGTCCTTTGTCTGGAGTACATGTAAGTCGGACATCATTGGTCTCATTCCACACAGCATGGGTCCTCGAATCTCGACACTCAGCTGCCGAAGGCTGGGGACAGATATCTTTGCATTTCTGTGGAGCAGAATGTGATATTCTTTATTACTGGTGACGATTTAGCTTAAAGATGCAAGTAACTCTTCTACTGGAACTTCAATGTGCACATCTCATTGGAGCCTTCACATTGGAGCCAACATTGCAAGCTGGCACCACATGTAAAACTGCATTGGTCACTAATATTACCAATACTAGATCTACACTAAGGCACCGTCCGAACCTGTCATCACGTCTTTGCAATTCATTGCGAGATTCCGCATGTTGCCGATGACCAGAGCCTTCTTTCTGAAATCAACAACACAGCCTTGTACGGGCAGAAACCCCGAGGCCAACAACAGATCCTGGACCAAAGTGGCTTCAAATATGTCTCCGAAACAATACTGCAACAGGAAGGGGAATCTGTTGAATTAACATTCCCATACTGGCCATAACCTGAAATGCACCAGTTATCTTAAAGGTGAAATGCAAAGGTTCGTCTAAATCACTTGATATTTCCAGTAAGATTGGAGAAATAATGTGTATATTAATTTCATATCAGTTTTAAAACATTTGCTTAAGCTTAATAAAGTCAAAAACTAAAAAATGTAACGCTGAGAACCAAAACGAAATTTCGATCCGTACATGATTACCTCCCTCTGTGGGCGCTGTGATCCGTGACGTAGCAGTGGTACCAGACACAGTCTGCACAACATGATGTGTTCGAAGCAGTCCGATGTGTGCGTGTCGTGGCCGAAGTAGTTAGAGTGTTTGTCTCTGACCCGGAGTGCTACAGCTGGCGTGGGTTCGCCCCTCGCCAGTGACCGCTTACATATATACTCGCCTATTCACAAGGCGCTGGGCTGATTCGGTGTCCAGGGTAAAAAGGACTGATGGTGGAACTAGTTGCTACGCTAGACCTTTGCCAGCGGAGGCACTTGGGGAATAAAGTACCTGGGTGTCTTTCAAAGACCGCTATATAAATCCACTCACAGTAGTACATCGTATACACCGCTAGGAAGCTCACATGATTAGACTGTCACAGCACTTTCAGGATAGTAGTTCGTCCAATTGTAGAATTGTATAAAAAATGTTCCCTTCATAGCATGATAGTTGAGCTATAAGTGTTGAGTGGTTCCAATTGATTGAAGGAGAGAGAGAGAATTAGGGTTTAACGTCGCATTCAGCAATATTTCAGCTATATAGCGACTCCAATTGATTGAATATTAATATGTACTCTTATGGAGGGGGAAATTACGAACTGAACTGAACTGATGGCATTGCGTTGTATGGAAATAGCTGACATAGATAGGCTAGGCTATTGCTCACGAAGCCCTTGCTTGTGTCATTCACGTTCATTGAAACGCACTAACAGGTTGGCCATCATTCGCTACGACGGATAAAAGAAAAAGTCGGAACTTACCAACCTGTATTTCCGATTCTCTCGGTTTGACTGTCGCCCACGGCCCCTGCAGTGTCGCTGATCCTATCGTTGTCTGCTGGTTCTTTGTTCAAAATAAGTTTGTGTTGGTAATGCAGGGGCACCCCAGCACTAACCATTGCCGTGAATTCCTCTTCAGAAGAAGAAGAAGAACTGTGAGAAAATTCCTCCGCATCATTGTCGCTGTTTACATCCATGTTAGCCGCCATTTTTCAGTGTGGCTCAGCTATGACGTCATCGCCTCTGGTGGAAGAGCTCCGAATCAAGGATAGATAAGCGATGCACTGTTTTCAAGCCGCTGATCATACACGTGTTTTATTTCTATTTAAAAAATAAAACTTACCACCAGATTTCGTTCATTGATGGCTGTATAATTTATTGTCATCATAAAAAAGAAAGGGAAAAGTTTTTTTCTCACTTTTATTATTACCTTTGCATTTCACCGTTAACGGAAATGGACAGCCCTGTAACCCCTAACGTTTCAAGCAAGTCCTCACTCATGACTGTGACCAGAGCAGCAGTATCCACTATATCAGTCACTGGTAGAGACCCGACATTGACCGAAACTGTCATTTCTCCCTCCCGGGCACGAGACAACGTATCGCCTCTAATGCCAGAAGTGAAACCTACGCCACCTGACAAGGTAGGCCCGGCAGCATCACCCGTAGAAATCCACTAATGAAGATCACTGCGAATGGACCAACTTCGACTTATGTGTCCTGGTTGACGGCAAAGGTTGTACCGTACCTTCGGACAGCCCGAGAGCCCGAATTGGGGACATCGAAATGTTTTGTAGCCATTATACTCACACGAGTAACAAGTAACTAATAATAGGGGACTCACCGGGTACCAGTGGCAGAGGAGAGGTTACAAGTCCCGATGGTGATTCACCCCGATCCTCTCGTTAAGCACTCTCACCCACAGACTAAATTTTCGCGAAAACTACACGGATACCAGCTACATTTAAATCTTGGTGATTATACACATACGTGACAACGCTTCTTGAATAGTTTTGTGCTCTTTCTCCATAGGAAAAAAACTACCACCTGTGGTTCAAGACGACCTCTCAAAAATTGTTCCACGCCTATCGATTCAACTAGCTGGCGTGGCGCCTCCGGATACTCTTTCACTGCTAAACGAATACACCTATCAGCAAAATCAGCTAAAGTGTCAGTCATCGGTCTTTCTTTCCTACACTTGCAACCGACAGCATACCGCTTGAGGATCACTTAATTATTTCAGTAGAAAGGGTGATACTCGATGGCCTTGCCATACATGAGCTCGGCTAGACGCTTAGAGACTTCGTCTGACTACACTACCGATTTTAGGCAACTAGTTCAACCTAGGTGCTAACTCAGTCAATCATTATACATGCTATTATGATGAAAGCGAATGACATATTGGTCATCTCGCATTTACCGCTCGCATATCGGAGAGCTGATAATCATATTGCTGTTGGAGAGAGAGACAGATAGAGAATCATGGTCCAACGTCGTGTTCTTTACTGCTGTTGGGCAAAAACTTAACCCCAATGCACAATATCTTCCCAAAAACCCTGACATCACCACCAACCCATGATAACTAAACACATGAAAAATGGAATTATAATGAGACAGGACTATGAAACAAAACACAGAAATACACAAACTGACACACAGACAGTACCGGTACAACAAGTCAAACAACAAACCAACCATTCAAATATTGCACCTGTCTAAACGTCTAGCCCTAACTTTTACTGCAAGAGAAATATCACGTAAGAATAAATAAATCAAAATTCCCCCAAGTCACACAAAATTAAAACACTAAATCTAAGTTGCAATATTGAAGGCAACCAGCAGGCAAGTGTACCCGCTTTACTGGTTCTGTAACCAAATACAACCTTAATCGATTTTATTCCCGAATGTTTCCCTTCGAGTTAGAGTCGTCGTTGTTGTTGTTGCAAATGCATAAAACAGCACAAGAAGCAAAAATTCTGAAAGGGAATGCGACCTCTCACCAAATATTACACGAGGGTTTACAAAATAACGAGGCTTCACTCGCGATAAATGTAAAAACATAATCCCCGGAAGATTGGAAGCCCATCAATGGTCCAGCTTTCGTCACAACACATGAAACGCTTCTGCTTAGTTCACGTGACAATGATAGCTAAAGCACACCAAATATTGTACAGAGCCCGCCGACTATTGCTGTGTCATCTTCAGTTAATAACAAAGAAAGCCAAACCAATTTAATCCGGAGAAATCGTCAAGTTTTTTCTTTTAAAAATGGCGCCTGCCTACGTGAGGAGGGGAAATTACTTCAGAAATTCAATGGAAGCTCTAATTTTAACAAATCCCTTTTATAAAACATGCAAACTTCCATAGAGAGAAGTCAAACGAGTTTGCCACACAAATTTTCGTGCAAATACTTCAAAATTGCCGCCGGTTTTGACATTCACATTAGTTCGTCATGCAGCTGAAAAGCTCAAAAGGTCACATATTTGCACGGTACACTTTGACTTCTGACACCATCATGACAACTAAAATTCTATAGAGTTTGAGCCAGTTCAATGAGCAGCTTACCTGTTGATTATTCCCTGGAAATGTCGGCCTTCAAGATAGTGTATCCTAGCCCAAGTTTGAATATCGTCTGTCTGTCTTCACCCAGCCCGCGAGCTACTTTCAGTGACTAGTGGGCTATCAACGCCCTCTAATCTACTACCAAGGGACACCACTCATGACAAACGTCTTCGAATCAGTACCAGTGGTCTCCCGTGCGTTATATCCTTTTTAGGCAATTATTCTCACTTCATATGTGATATGATGGATATTGAATATAGCATTACTGATATGCAATGTATAAATTCCGTCGTTTTTAAAATTTCCGTGTCATACATGCTGATTAACACGGCTCGGGTGTAGGGAAGAGCAATGGTTAATTTTCATATGCCATTAACATAGTAGTTTTAAACTGTACCCATTCGCAGTACTTGGCCACCTAGAAAAGCTTCTACGTCATCAGAATGATGACCATCTATGGACATGGGCAAAAAATACGAGCGTCTAGTCCGTCATTTAATATTCAGCCGTCGTCCATTAAAGAATTTTCGCATCCATAATTCAAAGACCTAATTCATATATTAGCATTAGCACCAAATTAAAAGAATACATCTTAGTATACATACAAAGGTTAGTATACATACAAAGGTTAGTTTCCGGCAAGAGAGAAACGGTCACCAGTCTTCAATGTTACCGGCAAGATATCATGGTATTCCAAGAATATCAATTCCGTTTCGCTGATCAGTATTCTTAATCCCTATGATCTTCGTTGTAAAGTTGTTATCTAGAATATAATGTATCTCAGTCACGCTGTGATTGTGTCTGTATATATGAACACTGTAAAACATAGGTTCATACGGCCCCTAGTCCGGGTTAGGCGGAATTAGACACAAGTTACGAAACGTAACGCCATATATCTTAAACGCTACACTCGTATTTTTCCTATCAGCCTGCGATATGTATCACCAAATATGATCAACTTTGAGTTTAGGCGCTTGGTGATTTAGCTCTGTTTTCTGCAATAATGTTTTGTGACGTTGATTAAAATCGTCACATTTAACACACGATCTTGCATATGCTACTAGGCGAGATATGTATACGCTATATGCAGGTTTCACTGGAATATTACTGTCCAGATAGGGTAGTTTACGATGTCGAATTGTATTTTGTGGCAAAGTCGACGAGAGAAAAGACCCGCTTCATTTTAATAGAGATATAGATCTAGATATGATGTTCCGTTAGGGCCACCCGTAGTTTCCTTCCAATCCAGCGAAGATGGATATATATCCTTCACTGCGTCATTTATATAGCGATTATCAACTTGGAGAAGATCATCTGTATAGCGTTTGGTGAATGAGAAGGAACAGCCTTTCAAAGGATCTGTTTTTGAAAGCACCTGCATTCATAAGAGAACAGATATAAGTAGGCCAAAAGGGGTGCACAATTTATACCCATTGGAATATGTATATGCTACTGATATATTGTTTTGCCAAATTTTACATAGATATTATTAACGAGAAATTCAAACAAATCTATCAACAAGAAACATCCCATGAATGATACCCCTTCTATCAAGGCTAAGCAAACATTGATCCTAATCACAAGTGGTGGCATGGGGTCAGTCAGTGCTGTGAGGGGTCATTCCCTCCATACCGATTGGTGGTTAATGAAGGAGCCCCTACCGTTCCGTAATTGACAGGGGCTGCATCATTAACCACCAATCAGTATACAGGGATTTACACCTCAGAACACTGACTGGCCCCATGCTACCACTTGAGGTGAATCTTATAATATCATCTGAATGGACAGTCGCCTATTTTATATATACACCTTCCTCGTGTTGTCATCCAGTCTTTCATCATCACTTGTACGCGGTATATTTGTGTTGCACCATCTAGTCCAGTCAGTTGTGGACCCTACAATTAGGAAAATACATTCGAATAAAAGTATACTTTTCAGTGATAAAGATTTATGTAAAGAAAATCATGATGTCACTAATGAAAACTTTTGACCGAATATAACCGATGATCGCTACAAGCGTCAAATGCGCCAAATGAAAGCCTACCATCGTCCATAGAGAAATAAAACCTGCTAAGGTCCATGAATGGCTCGGGCCTTGTTCTACATCTCAATGCAAAATGATGCATTCTCTTCCATTCTGGCAGTATGTTTTCTGCTTTGGAGGTTCAAAGCCAAACTAGTTGAAATACGATTGTTTGTTACAAAATATTATACTGCAAATTTTATGAAGATATTGAAGACCACCAAGAGTAGTCTGATAGAAGATGATTGTTCTTTGTTGGGTAACGTAGTTTCCATGAAACATTTTCTTGGAGAACCATCCAAGCAATGATGGATCAATCAACACTGAATTTCTTTTTCTTTAAATAAACCATTCGATGTATTTAAGCATTATAGCTTGTTTATTCTCAAATATCCAATAATTTTCACTTTAGTCATCAACAATACATCCACAATAATCTAAAGGTTATCAATAATTTTGTCAATGAAAACAACTTGTTAGAAGGTTCATGCCATCCCCATTTCACTCTTATGCACTCAAGCGGTCAGTATGCAATACACGATAATAGACGGTATCGATTGCAACCGGGATATAATTGGTAATTTCTTCTATTTTGGTCACCTTTGCTTCCAGTATGGTGAACGTGAATACAGTCATAGACGTACGGAATTGAACAAACATCGTCTATTACAACAGCAAACTGCCCATACAGGACAGATACTCTAGCCACGTTTCGTCCCAAACATATCAGAGATTCAGTATAAAGCGTCAACTTGTCTGAGTTTACGTTCCATGATAGTGCATTCTGGCGAATATGAAAAAATATTTTCGACTTCCTCTGACCGAAAAGGGGGAGGGGCTTTGGTTTGCATATTCACTAAAATTGCCGCCTCTAACTTCAAGGCTTCATCGATGCCAAACTAAATATTGTTCGAATGCAACTTTTGCGATATGTTTCATAGATTACTGATGATCAAGGCTCTACCGTCCGGATTACGTTACACTCCTAATAGAGAAGTCACAAAAGTGAATAGCTGGTGTGGATTTAAATCGACGGAAGACAAACTCTGTGTTGATTACCAGTCATACAGTCAGACAGAGTGATTAGAAATGTGATCTTTCGTTGTCAATTGTTTTCTAGTGCACGGTGCGATCAAAATGAAGTTGATTTTTTATGCCGTATTGAACAATTTCTGCTCCTTCACTGGCAAAGTGTTATCTATAGAAGCTTCATTCATCCCCAGTCCGATTTATGGGTGAGAGAATATTTTATGGAGTTAGGAGAATTCAGTCTTCAAATAATGGCCTTATGAGTGGTAATGGCGGTACATAGGATAACATTCTACCCAAACTTAGTACAATGGATATCAACGGGAGGATGGAATTTAAGACATGTCTTTTGTCGGTATGGTCCACGTATGGTTACAGCTTCTTATTGTCACGAGATGATGGCGATGATGAGAATTGTCAAAGGGAGAATGATCACCGCATAGGAGTCTACATAGAGTCGGTTATGTCACGAAATCGGGTAATCTGAGGGTAAAGACAGTATGGCCATTTTCTATGATAAAATCCAAACTAAGTTTTTCACAACAACGTCCATTGTTTAAAATAGTTAACCCTCCTGGACAGACAAATGTGGAAAAACAATTTTCAGCTTAATCGTCTGACTGATGTTGTAAACCATTAGATCTTTATTTTGATTTGAGGAATTTTGTATCAAGTGACAGAGATAACCCATTTGATTGTGAAAACGATGATTACTTGCTACCTAAATAAACCAGACAAAACGTGGGGCCAAATCTGTTCCAATGTAGGATATATTTTATCTAGTACATGCTATAGAAGCTGTACATAATATGCAGGTTACTAGCTATAGTTATAGTGCTTACCTGGAGTCAGTGGGGGTAGCAATACCAAAGCTGATAATATAGTTAATATTGACATCCAAATAACGTTCTTCATTCTGGTGATACGGCTCAGACCAGTTGTTAATAATATACCGATATATCTTCAAATATGTCCACCAACCATCGACGATCCTTCAGTCATCCACTTCGTGTGAGGAACAGCGCCCAGTTCGACGATACTAACCCCATGGGTTAGAAAGACTTTTATTACACCTCATCACACATCTACATAATGTTCAGTCTAATATTTCGAAACTGGAGTTGAAGGCGGAAGTTCGAGCAAGATATAGATATGTTTACCCCATTTAGCATAATCACATTCACTCAGGTTGAATTCAATATTGTGTGTTTGACTGTCCTGAATAGATTATTATCGCTCCGATAACCGCCTAGACTTATTACCCATATTGTATGCGTCAGTGAACGAGGGACACATGCAAGAATCTTTACCTTTTGAATACTGTTGAATGAGACGACTGCTATATATTTGTAGAAAAAGTGCTTTCATCCATTATATTATGGAAACAAGAGCCGTGAACTCACATATCCTCCGGCATGACGAGACAACACAGGGAAATCCTAGTACTTATTTAACAACAAGTACATTCACTTCAGGCAAAGTTTCTCAATGTGGAAAGAAAAAAATATGAAAGCTTTCTGCGAGGGAACCCCCATGGCTGCCATTTTGCATTCAGGCATGCAGCTTTGTGAGTGTCATTTCCCTTATATGTGTTGTAATTCAAATAGACACAAACTGACCCAATATGATTAACTGTACTGAAATGTCAAAATGTTTATTCTCTGTGTTGAATAGAACATTTCACTAACATGAGGAAGAAGCACCTCCCCCAAATAAAAAGACAACAGCTCATTTGCCGATGTTATTGTAATATTGTAATTTCGTTACAGAAATAGGCGAAACAACTCTCTAATCACCTTTGATAAGCAGACATACCTTAATACAATACATCAAAAATAGACTTTGACCAAGTGACCTCAAAGTCAATAGACCCAGAGCTATTACCCAGTTATATCTTCAGTTAAAATTTGGAGTGAAATGAATCAGTAATTTTCAAATTATCGTGTTTGTGGGGAAACATGACACAGCGATTCTATATCCCCGGCTAATAATTAGATACATTTTCAGGATTTAGCGCATGGATCAAGATTGCCTTTCGTTACTGGGGTAAATATGCAGATCCTAAATTTATTTGGCCTCGACCCGGTGACCCAGGGTTAGTACTTTTTGTAAATTCTATGCATAGAATACAGAAATGTTCAAAACAATAGCCGCTAATTCGGATGTGACTTCATCAAAACCGGGGCTCCAAGTATTATATACATGTATGGACTAGGGGTATCAACTCATCGTGAGTGTAAGTGAAGACTAAAAAGGTCACACAACTGTAACGGATTTCACGTTAAATGAAACAAAGTGATAGTGTTATAGATACACAAAATATTGTTGGGCTTTTCATTCTCATAACTATAAATTTCGCCAGTCAAAAATGATAGGAAGGAAGTATAGGACTTATTACGATATTTAAGGTTAAATACAGCCGTATCAAAATATCGACATGGGAGCATTGATTATTCATTGGAGAGATAGGGAGGGATTGGTGCTTCAATGGAGAGATGCATGCTTAAACCGAGAGAGGAATACTTGAAGGAATGCTTGGATAGAGTGAGGGGGGTTTGGTAAATGTATAACTACATTCTATTCTATTCCTAGGATTATCCATTCTTAGAATTTGTTCTTGCATATTGTTCACTGTGTGGCGTGTGTTATATGTTATGACCCTAATATATGTTAGTCTTCGTTTGTACATATAGAACACATGTAAGGATTGAAAGGACACAGTTTGACTCTCCCCACGTGTTTGATATTGTATTGTAAACCTTTAGACTGGATGACGTCACTATGCCGTTACTGGTGATTTCCCCATGGACGCCTCGAATAAAATTAACGTCCAAAAGAAATGATAGAAACTTTAATGATAGATCAATAGAGAGAATACTAAACGAGACAGAGAAAATAACCTCGAGATATATAGAGTAATACAAATATTATTGATCAGTGTAGATGGGTAATGCCACGACAGCGATATATACACATACATGTTCCTACATTCGACCACGATAAATTGTCCGATGTGGATCAAGACTGGAAATGAGCTGTAAGTGAGACGAAGTTACACTTTTGGGTGTAGTCCACAGTTGCGGATTTTTGGTCCCCCTCAAATTCTTTGAAATTAAAATTCCACCAGGTTTGACCCCATGAGAATTTTTGTTGGCTTTTTGTTTATTGATATTTGTGATATCATTCAGTTGACTGGTTGATTTGCTTCAAATCAGTACATGGTATTTTGCCAGTAGGATTGGCCCATGCCTCACTATGCAGATGGAAGTGTGAAAGTGTGGCTGTGAATTGGGGCCATTTTCAGCTTACGAGCACATGGCATACTTTACGGTGTAAAAGTGAGCTTGAAAACCGCCTGGTCGACACCCTATTTTCTTTGCCAATTTTTGTTGGTCCTTGGACTGGGCACAGTGTCGGTGAGTTTCAGGACAATCGATTGTCAAGTTTTTTCTTTGGTGGAGGGGGAATATTACCCATTTTGGACCAATTTTAGAGGATTTTCCTGAAGTTTGAAGCAAGTTCAGTATGGGTTATGGGGACCCTGATTTTCGTCAACAAGGCTTACATCTGTCTCGGCTTTATGTCAAGAGCCTACTCTTTCAGAAAATATATAGTTATATGGGGGTTCTCTCATAACACGGTTGCTGTTTAGCATAAAATGAACCTGCCTACTGTTTAATTTCAGATGCCATGGCCCTTCTATGGACTGCTACCTATATGACAGAACAGGCATTTTCTCAGGTAACATTAAATTTGCATATCTGACTAAAAATTTTCCATCCAGAACTAATATTGTTTACTATCAAGTTGAACACAATTCAAAACAATGCTATTCATGCCCAACACAGGACTGAAATTATTAAAGCAGCACAGGGGCTTGGGCTAGAAAGTGGGGGAGGGGTAACTCTTAGCATGGCCAGGAAATCGGTGTTAAAAGGTGTGTAGAATTGCCAACATCCATGTTGGTGTTTTATCGGGGGGAGGGCGGGGGGTTCAATTGTCCCAGGAATTTTTCAAAAGTTTTAGTGTCACAGAATAATTCCTCTGGGACCATTAAAACAGCCCTACCCCCCCCCCCCTCCCCATAAAACCAGCATTGGAGTTGGCAATACTATACTATACACAATGTAACAGATATTCCCCTGTCATGCTAAGAGTTATCCACCCCTCCCCCCCCTTCTAGCCCAAGCCCCTGTGCTGGTTTCATAATTCCAGTCCTGTGTTGGGTGTGAATATCATTGTTTTGAATTGTGTTCAACATAATTGTAAACAATATTAGTACTGAATGCAAAATTTTCAGTCAGATATATTCAAATTTGACATAGCGGTCTAGCCTGACAAAATGGCGTTGCAAAAACTGTCAAAATATGAATGGGGTAGGGGGAAAGGTATGGCTCTGTTTTATCTTAATATCACTTTCAACCATTGAGTGTCATATATCATTATACTTGTACAGACCCATAGATTGAAAGGAGTAGATATAAAAAAATCCACAAAAAGTACCCTTCACTTAAAGGGTGTAGTCCACAGTTGCGGATTTTTGGTCCCCCTCAAATTCTTTTTAATTAAAATTCCACCAGGTTTGACCCCATGAGAATTTTTGTTGGCTTTTTGTTTATTGATATTTGTGATATCATTCAGTTGACTGGTTGATTTGCTTCAAATCAGTACATGGTATTTTGCCAGTAGGATTGGCCCATGCCTCACTATGCAGATGGAAGTGTGAAAGTGTGGCTGTGAATTGGGGCCATTTTCAGCTTACGAGCACATGGCATACTTTACGGTGTAAAAGTGAGCTTGAAAACCGCCTGGTCGACACCCTATTTTCTTTGCCAATTTTTGTTGGTCCTTGGACTGGGCACACTGTCGGTGAGTTTCAGGACAATCGATTGTCAAGTTTTTTCTTTGGTGGAGGGGGAATATTACCCATTTTGGACCAATTTTAGAGGATTTTCCTGAAGTTTGAAGCAAGTTCAGTATGGGTTATGGGGACCCCGATTTTCGTCAACAAGGCTTACATCTGTCTCGGCTTTATGTCAAGAGCCTTCTCTTTCAGAAAATATATAGCTCTATGGGGGTTCTCTCATAACACGGTTGCTGTTTAGCATAAAATGAACCTGCCTACTGTTTAATTTCAGATGCCATGGCCCTTCTATGGACCGCTACCTTTAGCTATTTGACAGCCTATATTTGAGGATTGTTTAAGCTCCTGATTTGTCAGTATTTTTGGCCATCGTGGCATTTATAATTGCACGAGGAACTACTTCGCGAAATATTTGGCCGGTGGTAGTGATTGGGTGTGTATACATACCGCATGACCTTAATGTCCCGAAACTGGTGATGAGGATGGGGACTTGAAATGTCCGTGGTCTTTCTCTCTTGGTATTTTGACCTATGAGGTTTCATTTTATGCTTATTGTTAGACCGGAAAGATTTGTGCCAATGCAGCGTTGAGTATTTCTGAAAACATATTCATCCTATTACATAACAAGCAGCACAAAGATTTGATTTGTTTCATCCTTTCGTTCACCAAGCTAAACTCTTTTCGAACTTTTTGAGCCGATATGAATATGAAAAAACCTGTCACGTACCTTGCACTGAATGCAATAGTGTTATCTGCTTCCCGAATTTCTCGAATTGCCCGGATTTCTTATTAATAATATCAATGTGAAATTTGACAATAAAATATATAGTGCAGGCTCCTCGGCCGAGTCTCTAATAGTTCGAAATGCATTAAGATTTTTTCTCAATTCAATGGCAGATATATTTGGAACAGCAAAGCAAGGTCATGCCATCAAACCTTGTAAAATTACGCTTAATCATTGTTTATCACCAAATTCTCTGCGTAATAATCTTAAGATTTCAAAGTATGGCCACCGTGAGTGTCTCGCGTGTCAACTCTTCAATACTTCAGCTTCCTTTAGTTCCACGTTAACTGGTAAGTTATTTTCTGTTAATTCGTACGTTGATCTCATTTGTTCTACTATAAACTTATTTATTTAGTTTCCTGTAAGAAGTATGGTCAACAGTATGTTGGCAAGACCATCCAAAGACATCCGAGTGTGAACGGTAACAGAAAATCCGTTAGGAAAAAGCAATCGCTTATAGGCAAACATTTTTCTGACTCCGACCATGGCTGAGGCAACTTCAGTATCCAGATTATAGACATAGCCTACCCATTTACCAAGGATTACCCTATTACCCAGCTACTTAAGTCTCACCAACGGAGACATCACAGCCATAGTTGGAGAAAGTTTAATTGCGTTGATTCACGATAATATCACTTTAAATTATTTAGTGGGGTTAACTAACCCCAACATATTGCCAGAGAAAAACAACGATCTGTGTCTTCAGGAAATATTATACCACACACTATCACTAAAGTTTGTCAAGATATAGCGTATTTGCGATTTTATCATCCAGTGAACATAATCGAAACATCCAAAGACCGGCTTTTCTTGAAACTCAACTATTCGGATAAAGGACTAGATATTATTTACCACGAATCCTGAATGATCCAGAGGTGCGCAGCGCTTTACCAAACTATTTCGAGTTAACAGAACCTCCTGGTATTTCATATAAGTATACTAAATCGAAAGTCACCAAATATTCAATTACTCTAATGCTGTCAAGGTGTTTGACTGGAACTTATACAGGTCTGGAGACGATAGTTGTGATTGTGAATCATCGAACTTAGCATATTGTGACTGGTGACCTTGATATAGTGAATGATGCGGACCTAAGAACACTCCTGATAAAGGTACCTAAATATAGAGAGCCGAGAAAAATAAACCTGAAGGCGAACCAGAATATAGTCCTGACTGCACTGGAAGAGTATGTCATTGAGTGGTCAAAGCGAGAGAAAGTTGACCCTACAGTACTCGCTGACTCACTGGACCTCACCAAGAACAAGGTCGTTGAAACAATCTGCCATAGTGACAATTCTCCAAGAAAAACAAATACTGAGAAACCACCGTTCGCAAGAAGTTCCAGCAAATCTCCAGAGTAAATTCGTCATAGTCCCAGTAGACAAAGTTCCAAAATAATATAATATTCATATGTAAATATTACTATTACCAGGTGCTGGTTAAGGAAATGAGTATAAGTACACCATCGCCGAATACGTTCACTGGATCTCAAACAGCATTTACTCTGGAAGATTTATTTAACAACCACAAAACGTTTCTCAAGGAAAGAAGTGTTTGTCTTCCAACCACTCATAACGATATACCGAAAGTGTACTGGACTCCAAAAATGCATAAATCACATACAAACCAGATTGACAGCTGGTTCTAGAAGCTGTACCACCAAGTTTCTTTCAACCCAATTGACGAGGGCCCTCAAGGAAGTAAAAGAATTTTGGGAAAGGTATTGCGCCACTATTTGTAAGAACTCTGGCATTGAATGTATGTGAATATTGAAAAACGCAAAATATCTCACGGACAATCACAGGTTTTGTTCCGACGAAATCGGGCTATTATCTTTTGGGGCGGGAGGGGGAACGCACCTTCCAATCGCTTCAAATATATCGTGAACAACCATTATCGCAAATACACGATCCATCGCCTCACACGAGTGTTCCATTAACTTGAAATCTAAGGGCCTAGGATGATGGGATATGGTTTTTATATAATGGATTGAAGGAAATCCTCAACATGCGACTCTGGCGTATGGATGCATTAATTTTCTACCTTGCATACCGGTCTCTAAACGATACCCGAACACAAACACAATAGTGTTCCTCCCGTATGCATTCCTGAAACGCGCTCTTGTAACATTTCGTTGAGAGGTAAGATTAGATTATCATCAGAACTGCAATACGATCGGCACTTTGAATCAAATAACTATTATGACAACTGTATTTCATGTTTATGGTGGACTCTACATCTTCGGGTCACAATACGTCGTGCTCAAAACGAGAACAACATGCTGAAACCCCAGATCAGCTGCCAGACAATGCCAATACGAGGCCGACACGTCATTAGGCAAAAATGGGATAGCTATAATTATAATTTAAAGAGATATCATGTTGATAGAATCATATCAATTCTAATTGTTTAATTTGATCTCGAATGTTGGTTATATTCAATAGACTTCTGACCCATTGCCACCTGCAACTGTTATGTGAATTTGGAGAGCATGGCTGTAGTTCTTCCAGAGATATTGTGATAATATATAATATGGACAAACGGACGGACGGGAGTACCTCTTCATCCAGATTTGGCCGAGAGGTAAACACCTGTTCCGCTTCCGTCTGCGGCACTCCCCTAATCAAATGTCCGCTTCATTATTTAGACATTACAACACATTCAGCACAGATTTGGGAACATGATTTGACAAATCCAAATGTTACAGAGTAGAGTGATATTTTGATGTAAATTCAGGACTGTTCCAGTCCAAGTAGAATAGGCTACCACATCACAGATTATTTATTGGAGCTTTCCAACAACCGTTCTCAACGAGCTAAATGTAGTTTGTCTCACGACAGCATCAAACGTAACAGGCAGTATGGATTGTTGTAACATATCCTCATTCTCCTAATTAATGTTGAAATAAATCGTAAGGGGTGGTAACGTACGTTACTGGTTGGTTTGTCACCTTCTGTAAACTTGGTCTTTAACCAGTCTTCTATTCAGTATAACTGTTTACGTAACACCTGATGGTGCAGGTCCAATCTCCAAACAGGGTTATCTCCCCTTCTGCCCGTCAATCGACCCTGTTTGGAAGTTGGTTCAGTTCATGATAGTTGCGTTCAATGGCCATTTCAAACATGGTGACTTGTGCTGATAGCTTCCTTTTTTATTACATTCATCCACAAACTATCATTTAATTTATTGTCAGTTACGACGTGGAAATTCTGTGATTATCATGTTTTAGAAATGAGAATCTAAAGAAGATTATGAAATATTATGTATACTTTTGGTCGCTTGACTGAAAGCTGTGTCAATATCCTAGTTCCAGTTGCATTATTTTCCGGTTGTATTTCTGGTTTTCTGGTAGTCGTTGGCATCGTATTGTAATAGGGTATTAGAGGTATGGTAATCTATCCAGCTTTGATGATATATGTTAATGACATAATAATAAATCACATAGCATTTGTGTTCGCTTTATTCTATATTTATGCATCCGTGTCCATGCGAAATATCAACATTATCCCATTTACAGACCTCATTCGCATTTGTTGACGAATAGTTTACAAATACAGTCATCTATCAATCAATCAATCAAATTTCACATTATATATGCCAACAATTTAGAGGAAGTATGCTTCGAGCAACAACGCGAATGGCTTATTCGGATTTCATTCGATTTCCACAATTCACAAGGGACCAATACCACGGACATGAGAGGTTAACCATTCAAAATTCCACTCAGAATATATATTCTGGAGATTAACATCCAAATCATTATATTAACGGGGGTACCGATGTAGTACATGTTGACGGGGCTTATATTAACACGGACACAGTGCATTATAAGTATGAAGACATGGATGAAAACGGAGAATTATCTCTGGCTACCAGGAAAGGAAGACTATCAAAATATCCCGACGATCAATGATCGACCATGCTCAATTGAACTGACTACATAAACTGACCAGGACAAACATTTTACCATATAATTTGACCGAAACAAGAATAACTTAAATAGATATTGTCCATGATATGCTGTAATTAGATACTGCCCATGGTGATTTTTTTTCTGCCGTTAGCTTAATTCCCTCTGTACCGGCATTTTAACAGTTTCAAGCTGGTATCAACACTGTCATGAACATGAATGAAGTGAAGATATACTTATCATCGCCTACGTAGCTTTAAAGGCGATACTTCAAGCTTTCGAACACGGTATGATATGATGGCAAGCAGCCAGAGGATACTAAGTCCCCCGCCGAAATGGCAGCAATATTTTTTAGCATTGAGGGAGGGAACTGCTACTTCATAGGCGTTGGATTTGGAAGGGTCTTTCTGCCTTCCCAAGTTTTAAAATCAACTCAGAACGGTTGACTGAACGTTTTTTTTGCTTCTGTAATATAGTTTCCATGCAGTGAAGCATGGAAATTAAGTAACCGAGAAGCGACCCCAAGTGACATCTCAAAGGCATATTATCTGCAAACCAAATTTGACGAGAAGCTGAATGTATCCTCAACCTATTGCTCGGAAACCAAATCTTAAATTTGCCACCATGTGTCGCCACCTGTAGGCGCAAGTGAGCGAAATGCAATCCCAAGGATGATCTTATGACATGGTGTATCAGCATACGTAGTTTGGAAAGAATCTGAAAAGGGGTTATTGCCCGGAAACCAAATTTAGATTTGTATGCACAAGTGTGCGAAACACAATCCCAAGTGACATCTTATGGCATATGAACACCAAATTTGAGAAGAATCCGATGAGCAGTTGTCAAGTTATTGCCAGAAACAAATTTCAGATTTTTCCACGAGGTGTTGCCACCAGTATGCAGAAGCAGGTGAAATACAATCCCAAGGGACATATCATGGCATGGTATCTGCATACCAAATTGGAGAAAAATCTGATGAGCGAAATCAAATTTAGATTCGACACGTGGTGGTGCTACCTGTAAGCACAAGTGGGCGAAACGCAATCCCAAGCGACATCATATGTCAGGATATATTCATACCAGATTTAAGAAGAATCTGACGAGCGGTTCTCAAGTTATTACCCAGAAACAAATCTGGTATTTCGCCACCAGGTGGCACCAAAGTGAACGAAAGGCAATCCCACTCAACATCTCCTGGCATGATACATGCATGCTAAATTTGAGGAGATTCCGATGAGCAGTTCTCAAGTTAATGGCTGAAAATAAATTTTGATTTTAACACCTGGTGGCGCCACCTATAGACGCAAGTGGGCGAAGTACAATCTCAAGTGACATCTTAGGTCATGGTATTACCCAGAGACAAATTTGGGATTTTGCCACCAGGTGGCGCCACCTTAAGTGCAAGTGAGTGAAAGTGAGTGAAAGGCAATCCCATGCAACGTCTCCTGGCATGGTATATGCATGCTAAATTTGAGAAGAATCCGATGAGCATGCAGTTCTCAAGTTATTGACCAAAAACAAATTTCAGAATTGTCATCAGGTGGCGTCACTTTCTGAGCAGAAGTGGATAACGCAATCCCAAACATCTCATGGCAAGGTACAATGTATATGCATGCCTAATTTGGGAAGAATTTGATGAGCAGTTCTCAAGTTATTGCCCGGAAACCAAATTTCGAGCAACATTTCAAAGCTTTCAAAGTTATTGCTTGCATCACAAAAGAACGGAAAGAACCCTAGAGGCGCCACCTACAGGCAGATCTTGCTGAAAAGCAATACCAATCAACATCTTGTCACAAGGAATGCATATGCCAAATATTGAAGAAACTAGATACAGTCGATCGAATACGATTGGAAGCATGCCTTTTGCATCTTTAGTAAAGGAAACATTCATTATTTGTGAAGAAAGTAAAAACATAAATCTTAGAAAAAACATCATTAACATGGCGCCATAAGATGCCTTGAGGGTAGGTACCCACATACCAAATTTAAAAGAATCCATTAAGGTGCAACAGTTACTGTCCGGAAATACAATTTTACCTTGGCCCTCCGGTAGCGCCATGTGTAGGCAGATAGGCATAAAAAATAATCTCAACCGAGATCTTGAGGCAAGATCCCTTGACATTGGAACTACAGGAGGCCTACAGGAGGCCCCACCTATGAGCAGATCGACAAGAAAAACAATACCAAGTGAAACCTTCAGGTAAGGTACATGTATACCAAACTTGGAAAGAATTCATTCAAGTATTAAAAAGTTATTGTCCGGAAACATAATTTTAAATTTGCCCCCAGGTGGCACCACCTATATGTGGATCGGCATGAAAAACAATGCCAAACGAGAAATTGAGGAGAGGTACCTACACACCAAATTTGGAATAAATCGGTTCAGGTTTTTAAAAGCTATTGTCTGGAAACACTTAACTTAGCTTTCAGGTGGCCCCCCTATCAACATGAAAAACATTCTCAAGCCAGATCTCAGGCAAGGTACCACCACACCAAATTTGGAAAGAATCCTTAAGGTTTTCAAAAGTTATTGTCTGGAGATGCAATTTTAACTTGGCAAGAGGTGGCGCCATCCAGAAGCGGATTGGCACGAAAAACAATTCCAAGCAAGATCTATAGACAAGGGACATATTTACCGAATACAAAAACATGGGTCTGTGCCTGATAAATTGAAACCTGTTGGGGTTGCAATTATTCCAATATTGCAGACAACACACAAATTTCAGCTTCTGCCAAGATATGTTGGAGATATATATGCTCAAAACAATATATGCAAAAGCTTTAGGGTAAATCTTATGATGCGGAATAGAATGATTTCATAGCAAAATTGAAGGAAATGGTGTCCTTCATTTAAAGCGACATGAAATTCAAAACTGTCACAAGTTAAGTCTAGGGTAAGTAGGAAAGTAAATCAAAAAACTAAGAAAACATTAATACCATACAATATATAATACAAATAAAATATATACATTTAATAATGACACCAAAGCACGCACACACACATACACGCACGACAACATGAACAGTGCATTTTATACAATACACCGGTGTTCAGAGTGCCGCGTTGGATCCAAGATGCTTGCCATACTGACGTTTGCCAGACATCAATTATTCTGGCGCGTTTCCCCCAGATTCAAGCACAGTTACAGCACATATACAGACCATCACAAAACACGAAGCACTTGGTAGCACCAGGTAGCTGCTGGTATTATACTACTGCTCTCTTCACGTCTAGAGCTCCTTGCAATCGATCACCATGCTTTCTATAACTGCCGGTCGACCCATCACGTCTTGGGTTAACGACACCGACCCACGTCTAAGCTCGATCGTCCATACTGTCCGCCTAGAATCCTTATCACGTCTGGATTTTTCACCACGGACCAGCCACCCCCTATGCAAGGTATAAACAGCAAAATCAAAAATATTATACAGGCCGATCGATCAGTACTATTAGAGACATTTGAAATCCCCAAATACAGTACATCCCCACATCAGTAGGCCTATATAAAATAAATGTGTCCAAAAACATAACTTACAATTACTGGGGCACAAATACCATCTGGCAGCTTGACATAATATCTCAGGAACACACAAACAGCGAGCACTGTGTTGTAGCAAGGCCTGCTTCCAAGTGAAATACCAAGAGCAGTACCTCCAATATATAGCGACAGCTTATGTAATACTCATCCACACATTCACCCAAAATAAGGCAGACTCCTTGAAAGGCAAATACCAAGTCATTAACCTGAGCACATGTAACATTATAATTCAAATACACTACATTAGGATAAATTCTACTACTGTTATCCAATACCATTCAAATGAATCAGAGTATCAAACAACTCACTGATGCTGTGCCAAGCCATACCCAATTATACATTAATATGATGCAAATATCTGCCTGGGGCTACACTCCCTAGACCAATGAACACTTAATGATTTAATTTGCAGCATAAACCAGTCTCCAGCACCAGTAGCTTGTTTCAATGGCACACCTGTACGATACAATCCAAAGACATGCAATACTGCCCGTCTCTCACAGGCTTAATATTCATGCACTTCTTACATTAAGGATATCTAATATACCACAGTGCAGGCAATCCAAATCAAACTAGCTGACTCCCTCAATAACAGGATTCAATGATATACATGATAAACAGTCCTACATATAACACCACCTAATACTCAACCATTAGTTAAGTTAGGCCACTCAAAATAATTTCCTGTTACATCTAAACAAAGTTTGTGACAAAAACTAACACGCAGTTATTCCATATTATACTTCTGAAGCGAGAGATCCTGATGGATCTTGGCGCCCACCATTTTTCCAATAATTGTAAGCTAATGACTAGAGGATCTTTTTGTCCATTGTTACTAAGAACAAACGATTGATTTGTAATTTTGTTTACCGAATTTCGAATCTGAGCGAAAAAAATCGAAAAAGGGACACTGCAAAACACCAAGATATAATCTAAGTTTCATGAGTTTCAAGATTTCTAGAAACTGTACTTATGTCGGTTGTTATAATACAAGAAAAATGAGCAAAGTTAGTCTGAAAGTGAATGTACATGTACGGAGGATCCTTCGCCTTCGTTTTGTAGTATTTTTATTTATTTATTTCTTTGCATGTGTCATCATTGGGTACTGGAAGCGAAGACCAATCTCTTTGACACTTTGTCATGAGCTATGAAACATACTTAAGATTTTATAATTAGGAACGAATGCTAATTCTGTTCTGTTTACTGGACTAGTTTGAGATATCTCTTTTAAGATACCATGCTCGAAAATAGTAAGATGGTACAATACTTAATACTGAAGGGATCCGGTCCGCGCAGTAAACTTCGAAAGTGCCTGAATCCTGATTATCTCCCTTGGATCGAAACATGCAGTAGTCTACAGTTGTCGAGTTGTGACGTTGAGTCACAAGAGTGACGTCCCTTCATGTAGCCGACCCGCCGGCATACGAAAGGGTGGGGCAGTTCACTTGCTACTGCATGGACTAAAGAAACCTGATTTAAAATTTGAAGAAATACATTTTTTAATTCCGAATTATTTGAACTTCTTGATATGGAAGGTGAAGGTATGGATATTCTCTATAGTCAAAATATAGAATATGCCCCACCGTTTGATCCGACGACTCTTGTGATGCAATGTCACAACTCGAATACCGTATTAATTTGAAGCGTAACTTGGATTTTCGAATCGGACCAAAAAAGGTATCTTGCACTACTAGGCCCCATGTGGGACCTGTGTACCAAATTTCAGAAAGATCCATGAAATATTTCCTGAGAAATCACGATAACAATTTTGCATGGGAAAATCCAAGATGGCCACCTGTTGGCCATATTGGATTTTCGAATCGGACCAGAAAATGTATCTTGCACAACTAGACGACAAGGAGAACCTGTGTACCACATTTAACAAAGATCCATCCAGTAGTTCCTGAGAAATCGCAATAACAAAGTTTCATGGGGAAATCCAAGATGGCCGCCTGATGGACATATTGGATTTTGGAATCGAACCAGAAAAGGTATCTTGCACAACCGGACCACAAGAGGATCCTGTGTATCAAATTTGAGAAAGATCCAGGCAGTACTTCCTGAGCAATCACGATAACAAAATTTCATGAGGAAGTCTAAGATGGCCGCCTGGTGACCATATTGGATTTTCGATTCGGACCGAAAAAGGCATCGTGCATATCGAGACCCTACGGGGAACCTGTGTACCAAGTTTGAGAAAGATCCATGTAGTAGTTCCTGAGAAATGACGATAAAGTTTCATGAGGAAATCCAAGATGGCTGCCTGGTGGCCATACTGGATTTTCAAATCGGACCAGGAAAGGTATCTTGCACAACTAGACCCCAAGGGGAACCTGTGTACCAAATTTGAGAAAGATCCATGCAGTACTTCCTGAGAAATGACGATAAAGTTTCATGGGGAAATCCAATATGGCTGCCTGGTGGCCATATTGGATTATCGAATCGGACCGAAAAATCCAAGATGGCTGCCTGGTGGTCATATTGGATTTATTTTCGAATCAGACCAGAAAAGGTATCTTGCACAACTAGATCCCAAGGGGAACCTGTGTACCAAATTTGAGGAAGATCCATCCAGTACTTCCTGAGAAATGACGATAACAATGTTCCATGGAGAAATCCAAGATGGCTGCCTGGTGGCCATATTGGATTTCCGAATCGAACCAGAAAAAGGTATCTTGCACAACTAGACCCCAAGGGAAACCTGTGTGCCGAATTTGAGAAAGATCCATGCAGTAGTTCCTGAGAAATCGCGATAACAAGGTTTCATGGGGAAATCCAAGATGGCTGCCTGGTGGCCATATTGGATTTTCGAATCGGACCAAAAAAGGTATCTTGCACAACCAGACTCCAAGGGGAACCTGTGTACCAATTGAGAAAGATCCTTGCAGTAGTTCCTGAGAAATCGCGATAACAAGGTTTCATGGGGAAATCCAAGATGGCTGCCTGGTGGCCATATTGGGTTTCCGAATCGGACCAGAAAAATATATCTTGCACAACTAGATCCCAAGGAGAACCTGTGTACCAATTGAGAAAGATCCATGCAGCAGTTCCTGAGAAATCGCGATAACAAGGTTTCATGGGGAAATCCAAGATGGCTGCCTGGTGGCCATATTGGATTGTCGAATCGGACCAAAAAAGGTATCTTGCACAACTAGACCCCAAGGAGAACCTGTGTACCAAATTTGAGAAAGATCCATAAAGTAGTTCCTGAGAAATTGCGATAACAAGAATTGTTTACGGACGGACGGACTGACGGACGGACGACGGACGACGGACCACGGATGAAAAGCGATTTGAACAGCCCACCATCTGGTGATGGTGGGCTAATATAATATGGTTCCTGCAAAAGCTTTAGTGTAAATCATATGATGTGGAATAGAAGGACTGGACAGCAAATTTAAGAAAATGGTGTCCTTCATTTAAAGCGACATGAAATCCAAAACTAACAGCGAGAAGCGGAAGAAAGAAGAAAAAATGACAAACGCATTTAGAGATGCCTAATTATTAGACAAAGCATTTGGAAGTTATCGCTTGTGAAGAATTTGAATGGAAACCACGGACATGCACAGAAGATTGGAACAAGACCCATTGGCGCCACCTTCAGGTGGATCTTGCTGAAACGCAATACCAACCCATGTCTGGTCACAAGGAGTGTATATGCTAAATTTCAAAGGAATCCGACAAAGCTTTTGGAAGTTATCACCTGTGAGGAAGTTGAACAGACAGCCACAGACACAAAGAGAGCAAGACCCATTTTAACTGGAACGGACACGAAGAAGCGAAACTCAATGGCGCCACCTTCAGGCAAATGTTACTGAAATCCAGTACGCAACCGCGTCTTCTCACAAGGAATGCATATGCCGAAGAATCCAAGAAAGCGTTTGGAAGTTATCGCTTGTAACTGACATCCACGGACACAAAGAAGCAAGATCCATTTTTACCCAGTGCCGCCACTTTCAGGCAGATGTTGCTGAAATGCGATACCGACTGGCGTCTTGTCGCATTTCGGAAGAATCCAACAAAGCGTTAGGAAGTAATCATTCGAACAGACATACACAGACATCCACAGACATGCATGGACATCCATGGACACATAGAAGCAAGAACCATTTTAAAGTCCCCCGGCCGCGTTGCGGCGGGGTACAAAAATACTTGTCTAGATGGTCTTCATTTCTGTTTGCCGATGAAAGGCAATCATTGAACTATATTTCTACCGGTACAATTGTATCGATACGGTACAGTGAAGGTTAACAATGTTTAGATAGACACACTAATACTCTGACTACTATTTATTTGTTATGCGAGGCAGAGAAGAATAGCACCATTCATCGTAAGCCCGATACAGGTAGGGAATTTCTGCCAATTTATTCGCAAAATGCATTCTGATATTTCGATATATATCTATATCGAAACCATGACCAGGCCATTCTTCTGGATCAACAAAACTCCTGCTGGGCAGAAACAATAGCAGAAAACGTCGATGTGCCCAGCAGAAGTTTCGTTGATCCAGAAGAATGGCATGTTTATGGTTTCGATATATATAAATATCGAAATATCAGAATGTATTTTGCGAATAAATTTGCAGTAATTCCCTACCTGTATCGGACTTACGTGAAATGGTGCTATTCTTCTCTATCTCGCATAAGAAGTGAATAGTAGTCACAGTGTAGTGTGTCTATCTAAACATTGTTGAGCTATCGCCGGAAATAAAATCACCATGGGCAGTAAGTATGTAATTGCAGCATATCACGCTCATAAATTCAGCGACTGTACTGCGTCCTGTACTCTATTTCTTCCCCCGCCAATCCGAATCTATATCTTTCACGGATCAAATCTTGCTACATTGATATGTATGAATGAACATCAATTAATTTAATTTCAAGGCTGTTTTATCTTCCGGCAAGGACAGCACGTTCAGCCTGGTCGTTGATTGTTTGGAATCAAACAGGCTGAAATACAAAAAGATCAAATCAAGTTTTCTCCGACTCGCGTCTAATGAGCAGTTTTATTGAGAGCAATCGAGTTCAACATTGTTTGTTTTCATCTGTAGTATGACGTATGTAATAAATATCCTAATGGCATTTGTATGAGAAATCAGTTTTAAAAACGAGCATTACAGTACAATAATTGGATAACAAGTATAAATTGTCCAAGAGATAGACATCAGCGGAAAACAGGGGGAGCAAGGGAAGTAGGCCAGACGCTGACATGACAGAGCGTGTTACCTTGTCTGTTCATGCTGATGCGGACCTTCACTAACTTGGCTGCAATGGACGATACGGTAATCTGGGAAGGAGCCATTCGACCCTAAAGCCTGCTAGTCTCACGTCATTGTACCCAAAGGCATGAAGAAGTCCACAAATGATTTTCAGATAAAATGATGTTTCTGTATATCAGCCATAATTTGTATTAGTTTGTGTGATTATATTACTTTTTATTGCAACCAATAGTGATCGTGTTATACAAACAAGCATTTGCAATTGTATCTTTGTATCATCGGATTTGAAATTCCTGCTTGTGCAATATTTGATACAAAATATCCAAGAGAAAAGATAACAATCCTTGGTCATAGGGAAAGCCTCGGTGACGAAACGTCCACCAACAGAATCTCACGATATACAAAAACAAATTAAAAGCAACATATTAAGGCGGTGGGAAAGATGCTGGTGTACTAAGAGACATATGACCCAACAGGTCAATATTCTGACTGCATATCTAAAAACATCACAAGAACAAGAAATTATCGCTGAGATAATTTGAATCTCAGCCACTTTTTTATTGTAAATGTTCATGTGGCAACTTGAATGACATCGCCACACGGCCCCCAGTACCGGCTTGAGCGGTATAGGATACAAATATACAAGGGCAATTATGCGCTAGACAAATAGAAGACTACATATAGGAGAGTCACAAACGAAAATCACAATGATTTGTACAGGGCAAGTTTCGAGAACGAAACGCCCACAAGCAGAATCTTACCATACACAGATAACAGTTAAACGCAACTCGTAAAGGTGGTGGGAAAAGATGCTGGCATATACTTAAAACAAAGTTCTATAACATCATAGACTGCATACCTAAAAACGTCACAAGAACAATAAATGACATATATGATGATTTCTATCTCAGTCACGGTAATGGTACACCCTTAAAACGCTGTTAGATTTAACATCTAAAGTGTTGGAGGGGGGAAAGCATTAACAAAGTGTTGTATTTATCACATATAACTGTTAAGAGCAACATTTTAAGCTGTTGTATTCAACACTTAAAAGTGGTGAATACAACCCTTTCTAAGTGCTTTCCCTCCTCCAACACTTTAGATGTTAAATCTAACATTAGCGTTTTAAGAGTGTAGTTATATGATAGAGTTCAGTTTGTTATTGGTGCTAAAAAAAATAATGCTGAGGTATTGATTTTTGACAAGTTTCAATTTAGACGACTAATTAAAATGGACAGACTTTAGCATTATTATAAGCTTTATTTCAAGTCGAGATACAGTTTTAGCCCATGAGGCAAATCTCCAAACTGTTCGAATAAGACAATGCACAGAGGTTGAATAGATATCAGTATTATACGTACATGATATGTGACAATAATAATAAATAAATAAAAACGATTATCATAAAAAGTCATAAAAGATTAAGATATGGGAGCTTACATTAAGCATTACAATATAATTATGTTAAATGCCTAATAATGTTTGCTTAAACCATTTCTAAAATACTGCATATATGCTGTTTCAAATGCGACCAAACTGCTACTCTGGCGCACTGTCATAGGCATTCTCATGGCATCAGATTGTATACCCCCTATTGCCATATATACCGACGGTTTGGACGTTACAAACTCTGACGTTGGGAGAATGTGTCATCGGTGGTGATGTCAATAAGACAGACCCGACACACATAAAGATTTAGTCTAGAGTTGGTCGTGGCAGCGCATGTTCTTAGGCTATGAACAGTGTTCATATGAGTAAAAAGGTTTTCAAGATACAATGGTGTTATTAAACACTTTGTATATAAACAACGCACTATGGTACATATGGTGGTTAGACAACAAAACAACGCACTATGATACATATGGTGATTAGACAACAAAACAACGCACCATGATACACATGGTGGTTAGACAACAAAACAACGCACTATGATACATATAGTGGTTAGACAAACAAAACAACGCACTATGATACATATGGTGGTTAGACAACAAAACAACGCACTATGATACACATGGTGGTTAGACAACAAAACAACGCACTATGATACATATGATGGTTAGACAACAAAACAACGCACTATGATACATATAGTGGTTAGACAAACAAAACAACGCACTATGATACACATGGTGTTTAGACAACAAAACAACGCACTATGATACATATAGTGGTTAGACAAACAAAACAACGCACTATGATACATATAGTGGTTAGACAAACAAAACAACGCACTATGATACACATGGTGGTTAGACAACAAAACAACGCACTATGATACATATGGTGGTCAGACAACAAAACAACGCACTATGATACATATGGTGGTTAGAAAACAAAACAACGTTCTATGATACATATGGTGGTTAGACAACAAAACAACGCACTATAATACATATGGTGGTTAGACAACAAAACAACGCACTATGATACACATGGTGGTTAGACAACAAAACAACATACTATGATACATATGGTGGTTAGAAAACAAAACAACGTACTATGATACATATGGTGGTTAGACAACAAAACAACGCACTATGATACATATGGTGATTAGACAACAAAACAACGCACTATGATACATATGGTGGTTAGGCAACAAAACAACGCACTATGATACATATGGTGGTTAGAAAACAAAAAAACGCACTATGATACATATGGTGGTTAGACAACAAAACAACGCACTATGATACACATGGTGGTTAGACAACAAAACAACGCACTATGATACACATGGTGGTTAGACAAAAAAACAACGCACTATGATACATATGGTGGTTAGACAACAAAACAACGCACTATGATACATATGGTGGTTAGACAACAAAACAATGTACTATGATACATATGGTGGTTAGACAACAAAACAACGCACTATGATACATATTGTGATTAGACAACAAAACAACGCACTATGATACATATGGTGGTTAGACAACAAAACAACGCACTATGATACATATGGTGGTTAGACAACAAAACAACCCACTATGATACATATGGTGATTAGACAACAAAACAACGCACTATAATACATATGGTGGTTAGACAACAAAACAACCCACTATGATACATATGGTGATTAGACAACAAAACAACGTACTATAATACATATGGTGGTTAGACAACAAAACAACGCACTATGATACATATGGTGGTTAGACAACAAAACAACGCACTATGATACATATGGTGGTTAGACAACAAAACAACCCACTATGATACATATGGTGGTTAGACAACAAAACAACGCATTATGATACTTATGGTAGTTAGACAAACAAAACAACGCACTATGATACATATGGTAGTTAGACAACAAAACAACGCACTATGATACATATGGTGATTAGACAACAAAACAACGCACTATAATACATATGGTGGTTAGACAAACAAAGCCAGTTCCGTCGTTGAAACATCTCGTTACTTGGTGTGTCAAAAGGACAATCCAATATATTTCCGGCAGCTTCTGTAACCTTGCTAAAATTTCTATATCTCCTAAAGTACAGCTACTGCTCTTTCGGACTGAACAGAAATCAAAATGTGGTAGAAATATGAATGGTAAAATCTCAGCTTTGCGAATGCTGGTAACAGATTCCTAATTCTACCAAAGAGTACTAGCAACTGTTGATTCTGAAATGGTATTATTATTCTCGATCGTTATTGTTATTTCAGAGTAAGTTAATCTGTATCGATTTATGTACAAACAAATAATACTTTTGACTTGTCATAATTTAAAACCATCTAGATACCAACCAGTTACATTATTCATATGACTCAGCAATATAATTTGTGTTAGCATCGTGTTGAGTCATCGGCATAGAGATCAAATGAATTATCCAAATACATAATTTAAGAACAAAATAAAAATAATGAGCCCAATATAGTTGACAATTTCAAAAGAATGTGTGATGGTTACCCGAGAATAACTCCCTCGGACACTGGCGTGTGTATATCTATTGTCCAGGCCGGGTCAGCCGCTCTTTATGACGTCAAATGCACAGTCGACTCTGTGCTATTTTGGTACGTTCTATTTTTAAATGAACAGGTTTCCTCGACAGTAACGTTTTTGTAGGCCAGTCGTACAGAATTATTCGTTTCGGTCGAAATTCCAGTTAAACCCCATTTTCAAACAATACAAAAGGATTAGTTATTACTCAATGTATCATATATTAACTCGCAACCGTCGTTTAGTTAAATAATTTGCGATTATGTGAAATTATTGCTGTTTCAAAAGTAACTTCTTTTA
Organism: Hanleya hanleyi; assembly: GCA_036873755.1. Lineage (NCBI taxonomy): Eukaryota > Metazoa > Mollusca > Polyplacophora > Lepidopleurida > Hanleyidae > Hanleya > Hanleya hanleyi. The sequence continues at coordinate 76,263 of JAVTVY010027123.1, forward strand.
ACGAGCTACGTCATTGTAATGTTGCAAATCGAACTTGCCGTAGAATATCTGGTAGTATGACACAACGCATCTTCACCAGCCAAGTCAACTACATCGCAAAGCTCTCTACGCTGCCTTGACATTCTTGGCTGGTGGCAGAGGAGTACTGCTCTGCGCCACCTAGCGGAAGTTTTAACGATGAGCGACTTTTTGCCTCAAGGAGTTGTTCCCCTTCAATTTCAAGTCGACCACACTCGTAGGGCGATTCGTTATCGTTCGACCGTGCAGCGCGTCCCAAAAGCTGATTCAACTGATCAGAACACCGAAAGTGTCCTGTTTTTTGTTTCGGCAGAATTTCCCCACACATTCGACACAGCTCGTTATTAGTGGGAACCTCCATACAGGTAATTAACTGCTACCCGTACGTAACGCGCATTCTGATTGGATGCAGCAAGCCGTCTCTGCATTCCACTCATCGATGAGGATTCACGTTTCAACTTTACTAGAGAAGTATGCCAAGGCAATGTACAGAGCAACGTGATGTACGTCGACTTGGCTAGAGAAGATGGACACAACGGGAACTTGACCCCGCCTTGGCCTGGTTATCATCGGCTACGGCTGTAGGCGCTTCGATGGTCTCATCATTCGCAGATTTCAAATCTACAAAGTATATAACCCTATATTGAGGGCATAATACTCCCTCAGTGCTGATTTCAAAGTCATTCCTGCGTTTTACCCACTCTAACTGTGAACCAGATATTTTTCTGGTCTGGCCTGAACGCGTATTCTTGTGACAACACTCACACTTCGACTTGTTGAATGGTACATTACTGTTCATCGTGAGAACTATAATGATTCTTAAATATAACGGGAACAGTTCAGGAAAATACACATGAAGATTCCCTCGTTTTTCATACATGGGAAGTATTGCTGACCCATGAAAATAAACCCATTCAGTCACGGTGACTTGGACATGTCATGAGTGTGCTGCAATAAGGGTCGAGTTGTAGCAGTGAATGCAGAAATGTGTATACACAGTTATATCTATATTTTATTAACTGAATTTAACTGAAGATTGTTTCACATAACATAAATAAATCCAAATGTTAAATATTACAAAGAAAGAATAAGAAAATAGAAAGAAAATTTTTCTGATCCAAATGGGAATCGAACTCATAGCTCAACAAACTGGTCACCACACTGTTTTTGAAGGCGAGCAGCCTAACAACTGGACTACGACGACGTCTACTTGAAAAGCATTTTTGACTTGCTCACATAACGTTTCTGGTAGAATACAGGCGAAGCATTTGCACAATTTTTAATTTTGATGAAATATGACACCTCAAACCAGAATGATATTTCAACCGATTGTAACACTAACCATTGTGATAATAAATACACACAAATTGTTTTGGTTTGAGGTGTCATATTTTATATATGAAGGAAATCCCTTCAGAAAATGTCCCTAAAATGTCGAAAGAGCACATTCGACCGTTTTCAAACTTGAATAAATCCAGTTTAGAGCAATTGACAATCACCATTTCGCATGATATGAAACTTCAGCATTTTTACAGCACATAACAATAACTTTCACCCGTTTCACTTTCAAACGAAAATCATGTTCACTACCGTCACATCCGAGGGAGTTATTCTCGGGTAACCATCACACATTCTTTATTTGGAAATTTTACAGAGAGTTGTGGACTACATTTTGTGTCATCTGCCTGATTCTGTCACTGAAACATATTAGAAAGTAAAAGGGTACATGTCAAATAGCAAGACAATTTATACTGTTATTCATCATGCAAAATTTATTTCACTTTTCCAGGGGTCAGGGCGTTTTTTCTAGGCCCTTTTTCATTTTGCATCATTAAAATCCTGACACCATCGGAAAAAAGATCTGTATGAACCAACGCTTGATGAAACCAGCAGAACTGTGGAAACTGACAATGACATTTCAAACTTCAAGTTCTTTCTGCATTGAAACTCCATGAATTAGCCACACACCCCCCCCAACTATCATTGTAACACTTCATCGTTAGTTCTGACATATGGCATCAGCTATCCAATGGAGAAGCAAGGGTTTGAACGCCAGCGCTAAAAGCTACAAAAATTCTGTTGGTCAAATGATGTCACCTGTATTCAATTTGCTTTTGTATACGAGTTGAGCGAGACATCATGACTCTTTGACATAGCTGTCTTGCCGACAATCTCTAGAGTGCACACTTATAAAATCACCCTTTTGATTAGTGGAATATTGACAGCATTCTGCTTTGGTCATGCTGTTTCACAATTCTATGTGGTGGAAATTAGCTAGAAGGTATAATAGTATATCCTAGGACTGCTAGCCCTGTTTATACAGGACGCACCTTGATATTTCAGATCTGACTAATGTTTTCTGATAAAAATATCATTTATACTTAGTATTGACAGTTCTTGTAAGGATACAGGACAAAATGGCAGAGAGACAAAATGGCAACCGGACAAAATGGCAAATGGACAAAATGGCAACCGAACCAAATGGAACATCCATTTTGTCCGTTTGCCATTTTGTCGGTGCCATTTTTACCTGCTCCCCTGCTCAAAGCACCAAGTTTACTCTGTACATAATATGGTATAATATATTTGTCCTCACAGATAATCTAAAGATAACAGATTTTGGGCTGGCGACCGTCTTCAGACATCAGGGTAAACTACGCCTGTTGGACAAATGCTGCGGTACAGTCCCATACGTGGGTCCGGAGGTTCTGACCCGGAAACCATACCAGGCCGAGCCTGCAGACATCTGGTCATGTGCTATTATTCTAGTCGCGTTATTGGCTGGAGGTAAACTTAGTGAAACATAGCAAAACTTGTCAGTTGATATATTTGTTATTTACATTTTTTGGCTCACATGCATTAACTATTGGAGCCACTGAATTGCAAATCTCTCTGATGTCTGTCTGGTTAAATCTTTTCTGGATCAGTTGGTTTTTCTCTGGACTGGTTAAAGTTGGATTTTTCCCCTTTTCTGGGTGGACTGAAATGTTGTAGGCTTGCAGAAAATAATTAAGGGACACTGTCACACATCCAGTACCCCAGGGGGACTGAGCCTCACCCACAATATCCAGAAATAAACCCAGCCCAAGTTTCTTTCTGGGCTGCTTAGAGTATTTCTTTCTCCACTCTGGGTGGGCTAAACTTTTCTTGGGTTTGCTGAACATAATTATTGAACACTTCTGTTACCCATGAGGTGTTAGTTCCAACTCCAGGGAACTGGGCCCCACCCTCCAAACAAAGCCTCGCACACCCCATGACCTCATATATTCTGAAAGCTTACATCATTGTATACTTGTGGAGCACATTCGTTACTCATGGGAAATAGTCTCCATCCCAGGGAACTGGGTCCCAACCTCCCTAACTAAGCTTCGCTCCAACCCATAAACACATATATTTTAAAAGCTTTCATCATTGTACACTTTATATGACACACATCCATACCCCTGAACTGGTTCCCATCCTCTATCTCCAAAAGAAAGCCTTGCCACACCCATAGCCTCATATATTCCGGAAGCTTGCATCATTGTATACTTATGGTGTACATCCATTACCCATGGGGAATAGTCCCCACCCCCAGGAAACTTGGCCCCACCCTCTCTACTCCTGAACCCTCGCCCCACACAGTAACCTCATCTATTTTAAAGGCATTCATCGTTGTACACTTATGGGATACTGAACTGCAGCCATCGCATCAAATTTTCTTCACCAATCCTAACACAAGACTAACTGTATGTAGTCTTTGCAGCATGTGAGCCTTAAATAATTTTAGTTGAAAATGCTAGTCATTACTGAAATCTAACAATCATAGTCTAATATATGATTCCATCATCAGCAGATAGAATCTGAGTAAACTCAGATGTAATGATCAAAGATATTAGATATCTGAATTTGAGAGCTCCTGCAATCTTTAAGAGACTTCAAATAGATAAGTTAACCAATCAAATGACTCTTTACAGCAATAGCAGCTAATAAAGTGATGCAGTTCTATAGAAACAACAGTGCATCATAGGATATCTTCCAGTTTTAAAATATTTTGATTGGTTAATTCAAATTTTCAAATTGAAATCTGACATTCATTGGCTTGTGAAGAAAATTGGAAGAAAGTCCAGCCATTCTCAAGAAGAGTTTCTGTGAAGGTTCATTTAAGTAGATCGGACAAGGATAATTGTAATGTCACTATTTTTGTAACACTTGCATTGATTGGCTTCATGAGATCGGCTCGTGTTGTTTACACCCTGTCCACTGCACATGTTTTTTTTTTCTGTAAGTTGTATTATTCTCATATCAATCAAATGTAAATTAAAAGAAAACATGTATCTACATTTTTCTGATATAGATATTGCAGCAGATATCAATCTCTTCATCCTGAAAGATTTTAACGACACAAGTACCAACCTATCTCTCCGTAATTGCTGCCTTTTATAAGAATGGAGAATATATGTTTAGGTTATATTAACTTCTTACATATCCATTTCATTTTCAGAGTTACCGTGGGATGAGCCGACATATTCATGTCGTGAGTACTGTGACTGGAAGGATGGCAAGATCACATTAAGTCCTTGGAACAAAATAGACAATCTGGCACTGTGTGAGTTAGAATGATATGCCCAGCTCTGAGAGCTTTCTTCAATATAATTTCTCTGGTCCATCTCTCATATCTGTAAACATTAATTACTTAGTTTATCCACCAATTTGACAGATCTGCCATCAAGTGGTATTTAATGTATATTTACAAAATGAGTGTCTGCTGCTTCCTCGCTTGGGGCTCAGCATTAAGAGGATAGATCAAGGATTGCTTGGCCCAGTGTCCGGATAATGGGACTCGGTGAAGTATCATGACTGCCTACATCATGGGGCTTTGTGAGTGAAAAAATGTTAAAAGTGATGTTATATCCCATTTACTCAATCACCCTGTTATTCCCTGCTCCACTAATTCATGGAAAATTGAAATGATCGATTCAAACTTGGGATTACATGAAGTCACTGATTTCAGCTAGGTGAGAGCAAGGCTGGTTTTGCTTTCATCCAGATGTTTCGTCAAATAGTCCATTGTCGCAATCTGAGATGTTCTGGCAATATATTTTGATGGAATTTGAAATTTGAGGGTGGCTTCTTCATGCTAAAATAGACAAGACAAGGTTGGTGTTACATTTGACTAGAATGCCTTGTTCTAGGTTGGGAGAAGGGGTGGTTGATTTTATCTGGAGCTGGACAATGAAATTTGTTCCAGATATGGAACCCATTATATTAATAATTTACAGCAAGATCTGGTTGATATTGTCTCTTTCAGCTTTAGTAAGGAAAATTCTGGTGGAGAATGCCAGTAAAAGGTACACCATCGTACAGATTCAAAAACACCAGTGGTTCAAGAGAAACTTCTCCAAACATAAAGGTGAGCTCTTTTAGATAGTCCTCACAGATTCAGAAATTCTCTATTTATCATGTTTACAGAGGCAGGGAAGTGTTAAAAAATTATGAACCTGACTCTGGATAGGTGGAGTCAAATGTTAAAATAATTTGTTGTTTTCATCAGGTTGTCATAATATCATGTGGAGTGATCATGGGTAATTTTCTGAATTTGACAGTGAAAACACTGTTGTACAAAATTAATAGTATGAAGCATGCCGCAGTGTTATTTCGGTAGGTATATTAGTGTTAACTCTGTTGATTAAACACTATCATTCACATGCCTTGACTATTGTTTACACATATTTCCAGGTCTAAATCGCCTTCCATCTGGCTCCCCATCTAACTCTCCATGTTCTACTGGTCCCTTCAAACGACTTTGTTCAGGCATAGAGTTGTCTCCCCCTGGGCCACGGTGAGTTATAACTTCTTTCTACTCGACAAATAGGCTATATTTCTCCCTACATGTTTGTCAATATTGACAGACATGTATATCAGTAAAAGGTTCTCATTTCAGATCAGGTCTCCAGATTTGTTCATCATTTTGTCATTTTGTATTAGTATGTCCATTTTACACCAACTTAAGGGTAAAATACATTTCAAAGTATTATTGGCAATATCCAAATATCGAAAAAATGGTACAATTAATATCTAATGACACCTGCACAGTTGTAAAAAATCTGTCTTCCTACATTTCAAAAGCTTTTAAATTACGCTCAGAAATTACAAATGATTAATTTATTGCACGTATGTGTATAGTAAGGCGTTTTGCCAACTGTTTGCTGCTCGGCCGAAGATGTATTCTGTAATGTGCTCATGGGCCGGATGGCTTAATGCAACAATAAAGATATACATATAATTCTCCATATTTCACTGGGATCTTCATTGTGTATGGTAATCCCACAGGAAGTAAAATTTCCCACAACTAAGGGGTGATCAATTTTTTTTAACAAGAAGTTGACCAAATCACCCTACTGAATCGACAAGTATGATTGTAGGTGAATGCACCAGTCCATTTGTCATGCGACCATGAACTTAGGATAGGATCACTTCACATTGAAGCTGGATAACAGCTGTAATGTTATAATGAGGCAGTCCATGGTAGCTACCATTTGTCTTGGCAACAGTCCATATGGCGAATCATTGTCCAAGGTTATACCGTTCACGTCAATTCGGACCGACCGTATTTTGACCTACCATGGACTGTCGATCGATCCAATGATGATACCATGGACTGTCGTAATATGAGACAGACAGAGAATAAACTATTAATGGTTCATATTTCTCTTAAACACACACAAGTGAAAGGAATCGAGAGATGAAGGAGTCTGCACTGATACATGAGGCAGGTAGTAAGTTCCCACGTGTTCATTTTGTGCTCATTTCCTCACGCTATAATTCGATGCTAATACCTACCATGGACTGTCCACCAATGCCTAACTACAACTCTCGCCGCAAAAATGTTTAAATTTTTGTTAACTTGAAATACTAATAACCCTACATTTGGTGACAATATAGTACGATATCTCTCCATCAAAAAATGACTGCACACCAGTAACCATACCGGTCATCGATATGCTGAAAATCGTCCATTTTCGGCTGTGGTCACTGTCGTCTGGTCAGACATGCCCACGCTTGATAACGAAAGCACCGAAAAACCTACCATTGACTGTGATTTGACATGTGACCGGCGGTGTTTACCTACAATCATACTTGTCAATTCAGTAGGGTGAAAATGGTCCAAAATTGTGTAGATAATTCATTGTTTCTTTGTTAATTCAATGATTTTAGAGAGGCATCAAATTTATTAGAACAGCCGATTGCATTTTGTCCAAAAAATTGGGAGTGATTTGAATTTTGATAGAGAGATTGAACGATTGGAGAGATTCACATACTTTGGTATGAACCCCAGAAATTACATTGTGTCTTATATGCTCTGATCGTGAGATCATTCCTTGTTCGTTATCAACTTTGAATAGTGTTTGAACTTTGAACAGGGTTTGAACTTGAGCAGGTTTGAAGTCTGAAAACAGTCAAAAATTGCATCAAGAATAAGCACAATATTCAGTATCACTGATAGTTATATATCAGAAAGATACGTTCTTGTTTTTTTTTTATTTCATTGTGTTCATTATTTTCCTAATAAGTATCATTCCTTGTAGCGTGGACAAGTTCTCATCTTCTCAGCCGGAGCCACGGCGTGCTGACAATCCAGCAGAGACAGTTACAGAGAGTACAGATGAACTGAGATCCATGATGAGCTTCTCCCAACCAGTTCATCCTGATCACATGTTCCTTAGTAGTCAATTCCAGGGGACTCCAGGTTCCTCTCAGGTATATGGTCTATTATTGTCTCGTATGGTTCTTGAAAATGAGACTGCAAGTAATCAGGGTTTTTTCTTGTTGTAGTTAGCATGTTATTCCCCAAAGACATCCCTGTTCATCCAATCTGATTAAAACTCAGACTTAATAACCACTCCTCTATCGGACATGTCGCTAATTAAGATCTGGTACAGTCTGTATCTTAAATCTGTCGCACATGTCAGACTGGCAACCAATCACAGACCAACTTCAACGGGCGAATAGGTGCCTATCCGATTATTTCTGTAGTGAACGAGGCGCAGAAAAATCCAACCCAGGCGGCTGACAGAGTTCTTGCTCTGGCAAAAATGTTAACTGATATTTGTCTCCAGCAATTATTTAAAACATGTAGACATCATCCAATTTTTAGCCCACCATCACCAGATGGCTGGATCTCGGTTAATATTGTATGGACAAGTATGGAATTTGCATGATATGTGGTCAATGCCCCATAGTTGTGCAGCGTGAAGTTTCTCTGCTTTCGGTTATATTTTCAAGAGTTATGACCCTTGGTTCATCAAACGTAAGTGAATGGGATATATTTATTTGTCCAAGCTGGATCTCGGTCCATAATCGATTTGGACCGGGAAAATGGCTATAAAATTGTTATTCTACAACATTCCAAAGCAGACCACAAAATTCAAAGTTCACAATCGCTTCATAATTTCACCACAATATACTCCCAAGGAATGTAGGTCTCATAACCAGGTCACATTTTTGGATTTGGCGAAAGCCCCGGGTGACCATCTTGCATCAAAACATTGTATTATTACTTGTTGGTCAATACTTGGAATATGTATTGTGCGAGGCATGCCGAAAAAAGTGACTGAAACAGAATTTTCATAATTATCCAAATTAGGCCTTCACAGACCAATACAGAACAGAACAATGGCGGAGCAGTGTCAGATTAAAGCGGAAAGGGGGGCATACAATTGAGCAATCTCTGATTGCTTCCTTGCTGTGTTTTCAATTTGTTTTTGTTGAAATATTTAGAATTTTGTTTGATCGTCGCTATATAACTGAAATATTGCTGAAAACGACGTTAAACTTTGATTCTCCCCCTCTCTCTCTCCTATTTCTCAGTGTATTATTTCTCAATGCTCAAAGTTCTGCACACATTAAATTCTGTACAGAAAATCTCCATCAACACCTGTGCATGTAGTCTTGAACTGTGTGTCTCTGTATTAGGGCCAGCCTATGGGAAGGGTGACCATTACAGCCTTCCATAATTCAATGTGTATGAATATGGCATCTTCAGGAAAAACAAGAGTCCTGTATCATGTATAATACAGATCAAACATCTATTAGTAATGTGACATGGAGAATTCTGTTAACATATCTAAGTAGGACTGGTTTGGTCTGGGAAAGTATATACCAGTAGTAACTATTTTTCACTGTGTGCTGTGTTCAACTGTGAAACAGGGATGCTTCAAGACTACTAGAGGAAAGTGAATCACCTTTCTAAAAATAACTTTCAATCTCTTTCATTCTCAGACTCCCATGCAGAGGCTAGTAAGGAGGATGACCCGGTTCTTTGTGAAGACTGATAAAGAGGACACCATCAACAATATGAACAGTGTCTTTGATAAACTAGGCTACACATGGAAGAAGAACTCCCCAGTACAGGTGAGACAAATGAAGATGGGGTCATTGGGTCTGCATAGGACAGATATTTACATCCATATTGTTAGATAGGGGTAATTCATTTAGTACGTGCAAAGAAATCAGATAAACTCCCTGTGTATGTACGTTGCAGAGTTCCGCCACCTTAAGAAGTTGAAAACAACAGCTGGAATTTATTCCCCATAAGCTCTTCCCATAATTCGCGACTTTTCTCAGTGAGCTGTTATTTGTCTTCAATTATTTGATGTTCATTTATTATTAGGTATAATTAGCTTTCCTGCCCAGTAGACCTTTGACATTGAAACTACATAATGTTTTGGTAGGCGACTTTAGTCTGCAACATTTCTGTACTCTACTGGTTGGCTTAATGTCACAGTCGGCAATATTCGGGACTGCCAAGTAAAAATCGACCAATTGCCTCAGAGCAGTTGTGAATGGGTCAGCACATGTTATCAATGACCTTGATAGAATTGGTCATTGATGTGTCTGAGGGAAATCTGGCCTCGAGACTCCCGACTGCAGGGTGAGAGGGTGTTCAAGTTTTCTTCACATGTGCATACATACCCTTTAACTCTCCCCTGCCCCGATATGCAAACTGCCTCTCAATTTCAATATCCTCTCATGCATATGTACTAAATGCTTGACCCATAGTTTGTCCACCTTTGAGGTTTTCGGGGTGGAGGGCATTATCACTGTCCATCAGTCTTGAAAACTCAACACCGATATTTACACTCACCTCTATGAATAACTTTTACAATCTTGAATCAGTTGAACAATCATATGGTTAGATAAATGAAACATGCTCCTCATGAAAATACAAACAAAAGCATGTGTAGTAGACACGTGACACATTGGTCTGACCAAACACCATCAACAAACTGCTTATATTATATGGTTGTTTACAGTAATTAGTCTAACCGGACAGACCATTGAAGGTCTGTGATGAATCTAGCGCCCCTAACATTACCCCTGGCTCCAGGAGGTCTTGTTCAGCGGCCTGTTACATTGTTCATACTGGCCTGTTACATTGTTCACACTGGGATGTTACATTGTTCACACTGGGATGTTACATTGTTCACACTGGCCGGTTACATTGTTCACACTGGCCTGTTACATTGTTCACACTGGGATGTTACATTGTTCACACTGGGATGTTACATTGTTCACACTGGGATGTTACATTGTTCACACTGGCCTGTTACATTGTTCACACTGGCCGGTTACATTGTTCACACTGGGATGTTACATTGTTCACACTGAGATGTTACATTGTTCACACTGGCCTGTTACATTGTTCACACTGGCCGGTTACATTGTTCACACTGGCCTGTTACATTGTTCACACATGGTCATCGTGATGATTTCTGGACCATGATTGCACGGTCTTTATTTGTCTTACAGCTTACAGTATCCACCAATGACAGAAGGAATAGACCTCTCGTGTTCAAAGCTAATCTTTTTGAAATGGGAGAAAATCTTCTTGTTGACTTCAGACTCTCAAAGGTAATGTATTTCCTTCAGGTTTTCGTATTAAGTTGATCTTCAAAATGGTACAGGTTGTCTCATAGGTTGTTTAAAACATCACTTGTACGGGTTGTCTGCAGTCATACACATTTATCTCTTAAGATCAATCGATGATACAGTAGATTCATTTTCCAGGAGTAGTCTCCCATCAAACAGACCACAATGAATTATGTAATTAATCTATCACATGAAAGGCTACAACAAAAGCTCCACATATGGAGCTATAATTGAGTGTTCGTACAGTTTCTGAAAACCGGAAGTGTCTTGATAAAGCAGGAGTAAACTGGAGCAAATCATTTAGTCAACAAGGAGTTTGGTTAATTGTAGCTTATGGAGTGCCTCTGTGATTTTTACTCTAGCCTAAATGTTTTAACAGCGTGTGTTCGAAATACCAGACTCCAGGAATGTCATGGGATTTTCAAAATATTATCTCATCATGGATAAGTTATGGATTTTAGAATGGCCAGAGGCATACGAATCATGTATAATAATTGCCAAATTCTGTTTGTATGTCAGAGATTATTATACAATTTCACGGCAACATAGAAAGTTTCTATTCAAGGCAAAAACAGAAGATGTAACAGGGCAGGTACTTTATTGTTACCAGGCACATATTTAAAATCAACTCATCTCTTTTATTTTTAATATTTCTCCTCATGCTAACTTGAAGTTCTGTTCTTGGTACAGGGAGATGGTTTGGAGTTTAAGCGTCATTTTGTGAAAATAAAGAATCAGATGAGTTCAGTGGTCAGTAAAGTCCCTCTGTCTTGGCCACTTGCTCCATCCCAGAGCTGTTGAGATGTCAGACTTTAAGGAGTTATTTCCCTTCACTGGACAATTTCCTGCCTTGATGGATGTGTGAAGTGTCCGTCTTTGGATAGCTGGAGGATTCACTGTGGAGGAGCATTACAAGGCAAATTTGCATGGAGCAGGAGTTATGAATGCAACTACATTAATAATGTAGGATTTAGATAGACTGAAAAGTGTGGTGATTTGAATACAGCTGTATGTCCCAAAATGATGACGGTGCACCAAGAGAGCTCAGACGTCTAACAACCGTACATCATTGTGGTTCGTTGTGGGTTCTCCGGAATTCCAGTTTTCAATAAAAAAAAGTTGCAAGTTGAACAGCAGTTTATGGATTTAATCAGCTGTTGCTTGATGAAACAATGAGACATGGAGCTGTTAGATACTGAGTGATGCACAGTGCTAGGTCTTCTGAAGGAAAGATGGACAAATATGTACTGAATGAACAGATTACTGTTGAAACCAAGTTCCATTGGAGTAACAAATTGTGAATGAAAATATCATAAGCAAGTTGCATGACTGTTATTGTAGACATTCTATTTGAGATGGAATGAACATGAACATTGATGTGAATAAGGACCTTTAATGACACGGTCTTGTGACACCTGTGGTAACAGACACTGACCTTGCTGGAGATCAGAATTCTTATCCCTGCCTGGGAAAGGATAAGATTCACTCTCTGGGAGTGTGCTTGTGCTGCACATTCTTTACATGTAGCAAGACCACTTCCAAATGATTCATTCAATTCCTGAAGACTGCAATAGGCAAGCGACTCTCAGCATGTTGATGCCGAGGTCAAAGTCTTTTTTCATCAAACACTCTTTTAATATGTTGGCCAAGTGAATTCGAAAAAGCCTATCCATTTTGATGTCAAATTCACAGCATTCCAGAACCGAGTCTTAATGTAGCTTGATCTTAATATTCAAGTTGGTGGTCCATGCAATTCCAAAGTTTATTCTGTCCACCGTCAGGTGATAGAGCATCACTGCCTGTTCAGGTGTCACAAATTCTAATTAACATGATAATTTTTTAAACCGTTCATTCATTCCGCTTAAAATCTTCACGGAGGATAAAATGGGTGAAGTTGTGTCAGCTAATATTGTCACAAGGTCACACCACACAAAGGTGAATCGAACTTGTCCAGACTATATTTTGAGAGATGATTCAACAAACTTCTCGAAACTAAATAAATATATTGTTCATATGATTGAAAATGTAATTTGTTTTTTCACAAAGAAAGGTTATATTTTGTCTCATCAGTCTTGTCATATCCAGCTGGTCATATATCAACTCCTTGTTTTGGTAAAACAATGGAAATATATTGCGCAATTTTTATTAGGGGTAAAGAAAGATGGGTATAAAAGTATGGTTTTGAAACTTCACATTTCTCCAATCAGAAAATCTAGAACAATGTAGATTATAATCTAGAAAACGTTTCCCACGGTTCATAATTTGTAGGAATGGGACTTCTGCGCAAAACAAGGCAGAATTTATTATTTTGGAACATGGCAATATTCGTTGATCAAAATGTTCAGATCTCAATAAATTCAATAAAAGTCATGCAAATAAACATCAAGTTCATGAACATTTTTATATACAGGTGTATGTATTTGGTTTCATTATTCGAATAATAGACAGTTTTGCCACAACACACAGAAATTCTAATTTCTTGACCAATTAGGCTCTCTGACGATCCATTGTGATCAGTGTCTGTGGAGCCTAATTTTCAAAATTCGAAATTTTTGTAGTTTTGGTTGGGTTTATGTTGGGGTTAGGGTTTTGTTTGGGTATGTTTGTTTGTGTCATCGCCATGTCGCCATCGACCAATAAGGTTAGGTGCTACGTTAAACTTCAAACAACCAACCAACTAATTTCTTGACCAAATGAGAACAATTTCTAGTCGATCAGTGACGTAATATATGTAATCTCAACTCCAAACTTCCTCTTTTGTGGAAGCCGAGGTGATGGATTGGCTTAGAGTGCTTGCTGATGATTTGATGCCAAACACACAGGGCTGGCCCATTCCATTACAATTTTTTGTGCTTTACCCAGAAAGTGTCATCCTAAACATAATAGGATGTAAATTTCTATGGTATGGAAAAGCCGTGAAAATTGGTATGGCAAAGCAAATTTTTCAATTGGGATCACAACCAAAGAAAATTTTTGAATCACTACAGGGGAGAAAATTCAGGACTTTTATAAAATTCACTACTATTAAATTTTATAACAATCAGAGTGGTGGGAAAATGTAGAAGCCATTTTCAACTAAAAACGTTTCACACGATTCATAACCAATCGTAATGTAGACCACTCTCCACTTAAATTTTTGGAGCCTTACGGGAATGATATGGTCAGTTATGGATGGGAAAAAAATTCTAAGCACAAATAAACTAATCAGAAATTGTCAAAATTTAACAAATTATTCGGTGGATATGCATTGCTCATTAACGAAAACACATGGTCATGCCTACATCTGCTAAAGTGAGAGACCTACTAGGTTGGGGAGATACCAATATCGAGGTCAGAGCTCACTGGTCTAAAAATCCTTCAACTGTACAGTCTAAATCTGTCATAGTTTCCATCCATCGGTGGTGGCGTTAACAGAAATTTGACCAGCAAGTTGTGTAATTGGTCAAACCAACGAAAAAGCCGATGGCTACCTTTAATTCAACCCAAGCAGAATGCTATCATCGATACAAGATGGTACGATCTTAGTTGCAATTTTTCCTGGAGACTGTCACATACCAAAATTGAGGTCAAGATCAAAGGTCACTGGTCTGAAAAAAACAAAAACAGAAATCATTGAAAATTACTATTTTTTTTGTGTGGGTGAATTCATCAGAGGGAAAAGATCTGAATGTGTACCAAAATTTAGATCAAGGTCAAAGGTCATTGTGACCCCAAAATCAGGAAATCGTTAAAAATCACTTTTTTTATTGTCAGTAGAAACAGGTCATGTATCAAAATTTTGGTCACGGTCAGGGACTTCAAAACCAGAAAATTGTTAAAAATTTTGATTTTTGTGTCTAGATACATTACCAAAATTTTTATTTTGTCAGTACCAAAATTTAGGTCAAGGTCAATGACTCCATAAACAGGAAATCCTTAAAATGACATTTTTGTACAAGTGGATACATTAGTGTTAGACAATATGACCATTTTTTTTTTTTTTTTTTTTTTTCTTAGGTTTTTCAAACAAAATAGATCATTTAAACTCTTGGAGAGAAATCTGCTACTCTCAGATTATTTTAATCAGCTTTTGGAAAAGCACACCAATGCTGGTTTAGGTCATGCCTGCGTCCCAGATGAAAAACTCACTTTTTAGGGGGTCCTAGAGGGAGCAAAATTCCTATAATGGCCGTTTTGCGAAATAGATCTGAATTGTACTTGTATTCAACATTACTTGGTCCTCTGACCAAATTTCTGACAGTTTTGGAAAGTTTGTGTGAGAAAACCTGGTCTACTTTTACGATACAAGAAAATCTTTTGGCAAATGTTGCACGTGATCATGCGGTTCAGTTTACCCGAACAATTGAAATCACGCTACTATCTCTTTTAATAGCATAGCAATCGAAGACTTGCGTAACTCTCGCCTCCTTGCTAAAACAATGGGCATCACTATCCTATATCAGCGTTCCCACTGACCCATAGCCAAAATATAGGGATTAAATGGCCAAATATAGGGCAAACATAGGGATATAATGACCAAAATATAGGGCAAAATCCAGAAAACATTTCAGTCACCAAGCGGGATAATTACTTGTTAATTACAATCTAATAGGATCAGTGTTTTTATTCAAAAACAACCTGTACTCATCACTGGGATAAGGTAGTAAAGAAGAAACAGTATAATTTAGTTCGGACACTTCCGACTCGGTCGCGTTGTTATTTTGGAGGATTTAAATAAGCCAACTATTCGTATGCATGTATCACAAATAAATACAAGGTCAGAGGTGCACAAAAAGCACGAATAATCCTGAAAATATAAGAATAGGGCAAAATCGGTCAAATTTGAGAAAATATAGGGAAAAATAGGGGAGAGCAGAAAAGATAGGGAAAATTAGGGCCAGTGCAGTGGGAGCCCTGCTATATATCCATGGAACACAATCGTGAAGCTTAGCAACATCCGAAATGGTAGTCGGCTATTGGCTAAAAGCAGCAAAAATTTTGGCAATGCAGGCGACTTAGAAAATGACCTGCTAAAAAAAAAAAAATCTTGACCGAAAGTAGCAGACCATAATTTTCCTGGCCATTCCTACCTAAACAGTGCAACAAAAGTAAGTCCCCCCCTAAACGATGTTTGATATCTTCCAAGATATTTTCCAGATCCTGATGAATTTTTGCACACACTAGCCCAGTAACCAGCCCCACACGGTATATCAAGGATTAATACGTAGGTGTAGCTGTACGCAAATGAGCATGCGCAAACTGGGAATCGGTCCAATTTTGAAAAGTTCATGAACAGATTAATCCAGACTTTTCAATGTCAAATTGTTATTTCATCACAGAATTCGATCATGTTGACTCCGTATCTCGACGGTCAGTAATCATTAAAATCGCGTGTAACCGCCACGACATTGGATGACATTTCGACAACGTGCTCGCATGGTGTTGATGAGGCTTGCGATCCGACGTTGCGGGATGGCTAACCACTCCTCCTGAAGCAAGCGTCTCACGTCATCAAGATTTGACTCCACCCCAACTCGACGATAGACCGATTGTTTCAGCTGATCCCAAAGATGTTCGATGGGATTGAGATCCGGAGAACTGGCGGGCCACTGCATGTGGTCAATGCCTTCAGTTTGGAAGAAGCCATTTACAATCCTTGCCCGATGTGGACGCGCATTGTCGTCCATGAAGACAAATCCATCCCCAATCGGCACCAGATCGGTTTTACCGGTCAAACTAATGCCTGCCCAGACCATTACGCTGCCACCACCAAAGGCCGTTACTGGTTGCACGCAACACTCGGCATGCTGCTCTCCCTGACGACGCCACACACGCCTCCTACCGTCAACGTGACGGAGACAGACACGCGTTTCGTCACTGAAGAGAACATTGCCCCACTGTCGTCTGGTCCACCGAACATGATTTCTTGCCCACTGCAGACGCGCTATCTTATGACGGCGGAGCAGAGAAGCCTTCTTCACCATACGCCTAGCACGCAATCCGACGGCTTTTAGGCGTCTCCTAACTGTTTGAGCACTCCCTCTCCTAGCGCCGGCACCAGCATCTGCTCTTATTTGATCTCGGACCTCTCGTGCTGAAATTCAGAATGGGAGTTAAGTGAATTGAGGAGTGAGTGAGTCGTGTTTAACGGAACGAGTTGGATCTGCGCTACATCAGAAAATGGTATTCGATTTTTTTGTGGCACACCGAGGCCCTCATACCTGATAACGTTCTGTTCCTCAGTGTGACGTTAACGATTCGACGGTCTTGTCGTCGTGTGGTCGTCCTGGGCCTTCCACTTTTTGGTAGATCCTTCACATCCCCTGTAGCACGAAACTTTGCTTGCAATTTGCGAATTGCTTTAGGTGTTACCCCCATTCGACGAGCAACCTGTTTTACAGGGGTGTTAGCCTCCAACAGACCAATTGCAACAGCCCTATCCATATTGGATAAACGAGGCATGGTTTACCACAGAACTTCAACTGAATGCCCAAGACTTGTGGGCAGAAATATGGGATATTCAGGTATGAGACCGTTTTTATTGACCATCTCGGACATCAAATTACGTAAAACCCGTTATGTGAAACCGCATGAATTTCTTGTGGTGGTTGACATGTCCTGGATGCCCAACCACACGAATATTTCATGACTGGTTGATCGAATTCTGTGATGAAATAACGATTTGACATTGAAAAGTCTGGATTAATCTGTTCATGAACTTTTCAAAATTGGACCGATTCCCAGTTTGCGCATGCTCATTTGCGTACAACTACACCTACGTATTAATCCTTGATATACCGTGTGGGGCTGGTTACTGGGCTAGTGTGTGCAAAAATTCATCGGGATCTGGAAAATATCTTGGAAGATATCAAACATCGTTTAGGGGGGGACTTACTTTTGTTGCACTGTTTATATATAATTTTGTTTCCGTTTCACACAACGTAAATTGAATTCTTCGTGGGCAATATCATCGTACAAATACTCCACTAAATGCGGGAGTAAAACAAAGTACGAACGAAGCACGATGCCTCTTCAACTTCTGGCTGTGCACAGAGCAGTTATTTCACTTGCTTAATTCCTTGATGCAATTATCTCCCTTGGGAGATCACTTCCGGCTTCTTGACGGCATGCGAAAAATATGTCGCAAAAAAAGTCGAACTATCAACACGGAAGTCGTGGAAATGCGACTGGATTGAGATTTTAGTCTTAAAAGCGCAATGGACAGCAAGTCGTAGTTAGCGTCTGTTGTGCCCTGTGTAAAAAATACCAGTTCCAGTAACCGGGTTCATGCACAGAAATTTAGATTGAATTCCACGACCTTTTATGGACAATTTCCATGACTTTTCCATGACCTATCAATTCCTTATGGATAATGGGGGCATCGAGAAAAACAGCCCACAGCCATGAGTGAGAAGAGCATTTTCATGGCATTTCGAGAACAGCCATTTCCTCCTAAATGCATGCTTGGAGTTATAGGGAATTCCAAGACCAAAGTTACCTTCCCTGATGCAAACTTGATCGCATTCGTAGACCACACACAACATTTGGCAAATAGAACATTCGCTGGTCCAGGAAATTCATCTTTTCGGTGAACAAAAATCAGGAGAAATTTGACCTGGCGGACATTTTCAAGTTCCATTTATTTTTTCCATGACCTCTGACAAAATTCAATGACCAGACACAAAATTCCATGACTTTCAAGGCCTGGAAAATTAATTTTTAAATTCCATGACTTTCCAGGATTTTCTATGACCGCGGGAACCCTGAGTAAGAGGACAGAATAAAAACGCTAAGAAACTATCAACAGACGTGGGTTACATGGCAGGTTGGCAGTGTGCACTTTATAGGGTATTATGATTATTGATGGATTTGCACATGTAGAAAAAAAAAATAGCTGTCCAACTTCATAAATACCAGGTGATGTTAGATTTGACCTGCGATTTTTTTTTTTTTTTTTGATGAAAAAAAAATAGGTCATCACAAATTTCATAATTCGGACCCTGATCCTGCATATATTGACCAATCAGATCAACCACCTCGCTGGGGGTCTAATAATACCCCAGATACCAGTCAGATTTTTGGACAGGATTCCTGGCACATCGCTGCAAGTGACATCAGAAATATTGAATGTGCCATATGTCGAACGTTTCGAGGAATTTTATATTATTTGTTTCTTCCCCATTTGACGTAATGATGAAAATAAAGCTTAAGAGATTATATTTCACCATCGATGAGCGAGTTGTTTGGTTGGATGTAAACAAAACCTCGAGTTGGCTCGTCCTTCAAGGAGGCGTGGCCTTCTACATCACAACCTGGTCATAAAGGTCAAGTTGCTCTATTGGAGGCAGGGATGTTGAGACTGGAATGGAGCGTGCGCTGTGGGGAGGTTGCAATCAGATCACTGGTATTACCGCGACCATGGCGACCGTGATGAGATTAGAAACATCATAGCTTGCGGGATACCCACATTTTCAACAACGGTCATTAATAAATATCACAAATATAAAAGATAGTTTTTAAAACAAAACCTATTTGAAGAAAAAATATACCCATTCATCTACCATCAAACATACCAGGCAAAAGTAGGAAACAAACTTTACGCCGTAAAGGCGGTCCGTGATGTCAGTGTATTCGACCTCCCATACCCACTGAAGAACTTTAATTAGATGAAATAATGCACGGATTTCTATGAAATTTCACAGATCTATCCATTAATATTCAGTATCAGCGAATAGTTTAGCACAGAAAGTAAACCCCAACCCTTATGTATTTTGCCATCAGTGCACTTTTTCTAGGTCAAGAGATCAGGCGAGTGAAACGAGTGCAGAAAGTGAACAGAACGTGGTCTGCTATGCAAAATGGTCAAGGTTTTGGCCGTTGGATCAAAAAGAAACCTTGACATTGTGAAGACAATCCTCCCCAAGCAGAGAAGAGCTGCTCCCCCACATTAGCTAAATAATATATAGCCCTCAAGAGTAGGAGGGCTATAGGTCGGTCCCAGTCACCTCCAGCGAGGGTTTTAGATAATTTTATTGCGAATCACCCACCTCTGAAACTGCCGTACACCTAATCTCTATCCCCTCCTGCGCACTATTTTAAAATCTTGAGCACTATTGTGAAATAGTAACGAATACATCGCCGTCTGAATTTTCCACTTTACACGCGCCATGTTCAATTGCAAACGGCCAGCACACATAATAGTGACGTCACCAACATGGCGGGTAGAGAGTTGAAGTTTTCGACTGGAAAATTCGTTACTATTTCACAATAGTGCTCAAGATTTTAAAATAGTGCGCAGGAGGGGATAGAGATTAGGTGTACGGCAGTTTCAGAGGTGGGTGATTCGTAATAAAATTATCTAAAACCCTCGCTGGAGGCGACTGGGACCTATAGCCCTCATACTCTCGAGGGCTATATATTATTTAGCTACCCCACATCAGCCAGTCTTCTACCATTTCCCCAGCTACCCCCTCCCCGCTGGTAGTCGAAGAAACTGCAAACATGGACAGGAGGATGGGTGGACGGGGGCGCTGGTTTAATACAGGCATGAGAATTGCTCAAGTCGAAAAACACTGAAAACAACCCAAAAAACACTGAAAAATGTTAACCCCCCTAAAGAAAATGCCAAATTTGAATGTTTGGAATGAAAAGCCGACACATTTGAAATCGGACTTTTCAACAAAAAACACTGAAATCAGTGTTTCCGCTGAATATTCTCATCCCTGTTAATAGAGAGGACAGTTACCTATTCGCCCCTAGCGGTGCAACCGACAGTACCAACATGCAAGTAGTGTCTCGTAGTACATGTGTACTAAGTTTGGGGACTATAAGGGGCCATTGAAGTATTACATATTTTTTATCCCCCTCCCAGACACAAAATTTAACCCAGCAAATAAATATTTCAGGGGAGTATGTCGAGGCTCCATAGGGATAATTTTAACATCTGTATTTAATTTTTGACCGACGAATGGTGTTTTTATTCATGGCGGTCCATTTTCTCAAGTTAATGAAGCTCCAATAGGGCGCAAAGGTAATAACAAGTGCGCCATGGAGATGTTCGAGTTACCACCAGCGAAATGTATTTGTCGTCGTCGGCATAGCGGTGAGGGAAGGGAGAGTCCGAGACGCTATGAATCTTAGCTACGCCTCCTCACCCTATATTCACCTATCACAGTTTAAGAGTTAGGTTTAGCTTGTTGAACTAGGGAGGGTGGGGTGTGGTTAACATTAATATTTCTTTTATCTAAGCCAGGATGTTAATCAAAGTATAGATTCACTTTGTGGTTTACCCCAAGAGGTGGGGGTACTAGCAGCTAAACATGTACTTTGCCAAGTCCCCACTAAAACTTAGTTGTGGGGTTCGTTTGACTCTTGCACAAACCCCCAGTGGTTTCGTCATTTTAGGACACCCCTCTTTTTAACGGCAATTTATAACTCACCTCCCCAGTTATTCAAGTTAACAACACAACCCCATCCCAAAATATTAATGACAATCAACTCACCTCCCCAGTTAACAAAACTCTCAACAGTTCGAAGTCTTCCCCCTCCCCCCCCCCCTTTTCATTGCGGCAAATTTGGAACACCATTTTGGCGTTAGAATTAATTTCAAAATAGTAAGTGCTTTTTTAGAAGTTTCTCTTTCGGTGGTGATGGTTGGCCCTGATAAGGGCCTTTGGAATTTGGGCTTTGCCCGGGTTTCTTTGTTCAGTATTCTTGGGACTGTGAGCTCTTCTTTCCCTTCCCGCCGGCGCTGGATTTCTTGGGCAGAAGAACAGCCTGGATGTTCGGCAGGACACCTCCCTGTGATATGGTCACACCAGACAACAGTCGGTTCAGCTCTTCGTCATTTCGGACAGCCAGCTGTAGATGGCGGGGAATGATTCTCGACTTCTTGTTGTCTCTTGCAGCGTTGCCGGCCAACTCCAAAACTTCAGCCGCCAGATATTCCAAGACTGCGGCCAAGTAGACGGGGGCACCTGCTCCAACTCTCTCGGCGTAGTTCCCTTTTCTCAGAAGACGATGGATCCTTCCAACTGGAAACTGAAGTCCGGCCCTTGATGATCGGGTCTTTGCCTTGGATCTTGCTTTACCGCCTTTACCACGTCCAGACATTTTTGCAGCAGAATTTCTCTTTCACTAGGGCACGAGAGAAGAATGAATGTGATTTTCGCCGGGCTTTGCACGGTTTTATACGAGAAGTTGCGTCATGGTGGGATTCTGATACTGACCAATTGAAAAATTGCGCCTTTTCAGCAACCAATGATCGTCTTTTCTATTCGACCAATGACATTTCAGTAACGTTCTGTCACGTGATTGTAGTCTGACCTTGACATTGCTTCCGTCGAACTTTTACGAAAGTGTACGGAAATATACGAACATACGGTTGTACTCCACGTGTGACGAAATAATATGGTGAAAATCGCTCAAGAATATTTTATGTTGAAGACTCGCAATGACAGGAATTATAGAAATCTCAATTGCTGTCAATGCAGCGTTAGCAGCCATCGGCTTCTGTCTAACGTTCAGCATAATTCCCAAGTTTAAGGACATGTTTATCAGGGCCAATCTGTTTGGTATCGACATGAGCAAGAAAACACGTGAGAAAGTGTAAGTAAACATACTTGCAACAACAACAACACTGTCATAAATACATAAAATATGAAGTTTAGACTAAGAGAGTTAATTAATTTTATGTACAAAATACGTTTTATGGAAGAAGCGAGTAAGCTCAAACTGTTTATCTTACCCAGGTTGGGGAAAATACCTTGATCGAGGTATTATACCTTTATCGGGGTATTATACCTATACCTATACCTCGATTGGGGTATAGGGCTATGTCAACTTCAGTTTTTGTCAATTTGTGGAAAATGTGGACATCCATACATACCCTGGGCTGTATGGATCTTTCAACAACATCTATGGCTTCATTGTTCCACGATTTTCACAGCAACTTATTGCTTCGTTTTATGCGACTAATCAATCAAATTAGCCACTCTAATATTTCAAAAATGAAACTTGGCTTCAAATGACATATTCGGTGAAATTTATTATGTAAATGAAAATGGCATGTGATGGCATACTTCCATCTCAAAGTCCTATCCATGTTGCATAAATGTAGATGCATTGACTGATGAATAAATTTGATTAAATTGTCTGATGCAATGCACAATCTCCTAGCAGGCATACACTTGGCAGGGTCATAATACCCAGAGCAGAGGTATGTGTTTTATGTGCACAAGCTAGCAGTTTAGATTATGTATCTGTCAGTTAAACTTGATTTACAAGAAAACTTATTGATGCATTTTGTTTGTTTTCATTAAAGGTTTGACTAATGTAGTTCGCGCAAGGACCAATCTCTAAAGTGTGGGATAAGCCGGAAGTTAAGTGCTTGCTGGCAAAATGTGCGTGCATGAACCGCATGTCAAACTAGGACTTTGAAAGTAATGTTCTCTGGTTGACGTATTAAGACACTTCACATAGCCTGATGTAAGAGTTAGCGCTGTTGCATTATATGCTACCCATCATCAAGCCACTATTTCTTTATTGATGTGTGATGTGTCATTGTAAATTAAGCCTAGATCGACTTTCTCTACACATCAATCCGATCCGCGTCTTTTACTGTTTCGAGTTTTTAGTAACTCGCAGTTCAACCTCAAACATTTTGCTGCAGACGTACACATGGTACAGGTGAATAACTTGATCATGTATGGTCATCGATTTGGTCTCTCAGCCATAATAAAATAGTACTAAAGGACATTTATTCGATGAATTCATTATAACAGAATTAATATTAAGGTGTTAACCACGAACGGGTGATGCAATCCTGTCGTTTAACGATATGAAACTAGTTGGATCAATCCACGGCACGTCTGTGACGTATGGCTCGAGAAAACACCTGTTACTCGTCCAATATCAAGATGGCCGCTCCCATGTTTAGCGAATTCAGAAATCCGGCGGCGCTGCGCCGCCGGAAATTAACAAGGCATTGCCTCTCAAATCCTGCAATTTGCGCATGACCTTGATATGGAAGTATGCCACCCCATGCTTTTTTCATTTACAGAATAAATTTCACCGAATATGTCATTTGAAGCCATGTTTCATTTTTGAAATATTGAAGTGGCTAATTTGAGTGATTAGTCGAATAAAACGAAGCAATACGTTGCCGTGAAAATCATGGAATAATGAAGGAATGGATGCTGTTGAAAGATTCATGTGTGTGAATGTCCACATTTTCCATAAATATATAAAAACTGAAGTTGACATAGCCCTATACCCCAATCAAGGTATAGGCTAATACCTCGATCAAGGTATAATACCCCGATCAAGGTATAATACCTCGATCAAGGTATTTTCCCCAACCTGTTACCTGGAATTTATTATCCAGATTTTATCAACCCAGGCTTGTACATAATTTTTCAGTTAGAGAAATCTGCATGTTTCACTGGTCGATAGTCCAGGAGGTTGGAATCTTTTGCACAGGCTGTTATTTTATTGAAAAGATAAATATTTTCATGAGACAGCAATACCAATAGTAATAATAATTTTTGGTATACAAAAATAATGACTGATATAACAAACGGATCACATTGAAATGCTCTTTTCCATGTTGGTTATAAACGAAAGCGCTCGCAAACTAATTATCAATTTATTGTTGCCTGCACATCCTCGACAGGATGTGCATACAGGCCTTCATGACGGCATTTGCACATGGAAAACATTCAACACCATTAATCGCTATGCCAACTGTGACTTCGGAATACAATTTTGTGCACTACGCAGTCATTAACCAATCAAAACTCCATAATTTTCTCTGAAATGTGATAACTTTACATATCCCAATTGTGATATAGATTTCTCAAATTGGAATGGATTTTTTCCTGGAAAACATTAAACCTAACTTGCAGCACTTATGTAAATTTCAAACGTCCAGTTTCAGTTTAACTTGTATCATTTCTATCAACTTTTTGTGATCATTAGGTAAATTTACCAGTTTTATTTTGATAGAACCATGAACAGATTTGATATTGTTGCCTTTTTCATCCTTCTTTGTTATTAATGCAACAGTATAGACAGATCATAGGGACTAACACAATCATTCAACACTACCTTAGTATGTGGTAACCTCCATGATTAGTACCAGTGTGAGTATTGGGAACATTGTTCACAAATCAATGAACATCTAACCTCTGTCCACTAATGGATTGAATCATTTATCCACATGATCTGCATATTGTGATTCCAGGTGGTAAACCATTCTTTATTGTTGCTTGTCTTCATGCTGACCAAGGAAGTGTCCAACTGTTCTAACATTCATCCAGTTTGAATTGGCAGAACCATCTGTTCCATGACACCTTTTCTCAACCTGCCCTACGGTCCGGTAGAAACTAATCCAAGCCTCTCATCACTGATGCTTTTAGAAATTGGTGATTCAAGTACATGAATTATAAAAGTGGGCATGATGTACAAATTTCGTGACTTGCAGCATAAAAATATTTTCAGAGGTAAAAAAAATGTTATTGTTCTCTGTGAATCGATTTTGATATTTATTTTATAGATGAAATTATATATGACCATGAAAAGAGCATTCAGATGATGCAAGAATCACCTTTCATCTGTTTTCTTCCTGTGAACACATAAAACACTAGTCTTTAAACTCGCCAAGCAATTGTCAAAAAAATAAAAGAGAACTCCCCAAAATGGATCCAGGACAAGAGCCCAATAGATCTGGAGCCCTTAGGATAGGAGCCCTTATGAACATAGCCCAGTGGGCGTATTCCAAAAGTGGACACGATCCCACAGCTATATAATTTGATTGGGGACAAATACATGTATATGTAAAGGAGAATTTTAACAAATGTGCCATGAACAATTTGGCACAAAAATTATTAATAAATTAGTTTTTACAAAAACAGGATTATTTTTCTGGGGTTCATTAAGGCCCCATAAAAAAATGCCTTGTTTCCCATCACTGACTTTTCAAAAAGTCGGACGGGCGGTCCTTTTTTATTTTTTATACCCCCCGACACGTAGTGTAGGGGGCGTATACTGGTTTCAGCTTGTCCGTCCGTCCGTCCGTACGGATGTCCGTACGTCCGTCCGTAACATTTCGTTTCCGGAGCATAACTTGACAACCGCCAGTTGGATTCCTCTCAAATTTGGTATGCAGCTACCATACCATGAGACCTTGCTTGGGATTGCGTTTGGCGCATGTACGTCTACAGGTGGCGCCACCTAGGGTCATTCCGTAACATTTCGTTTCCGGAGCATAACTTGAGAACCGCTACTTGGATTCCTCTCAAATTTGGTATGTAGCTACCTTACCATGAGACCTCGCTTGGGATTGCGTTTGGCGCATGTGCGTCTACAGGTGGCGCCACCTAGGGTCAAAAGTTTCTCAAGTCAGTTCGTAACATTTCGTTTCCGGAGCATAACTTGACAACCGCCAGTTGGATTCCTCTCAAATTTGGTATGCAGCTACCATAACCATGAGACCTTGCTTGGGATTGCGTTTGGCGCATGTGCGTCTACAGGTGGCGCCACCTAGGGTCATTCCGTAACATTTCGTTTCCGGAGCATAACTTGACAACCGCTACTTGGATTCCTCTCAAATTTGGTATGTAGCTACCTTACCATGAGACCTCGCTTGGGATTGCGTTTGGCGCATGTGCGTCTACAGGTGGCGCCACCTATGGTCAAAAGTTTCTCATGTCAGTCCGTAACATTTCGTTTCCGGAGCATAACTTGACAACAGCTAATTGGATTCCTCTCAGATTTGGTATGTAGCTACCTTACCATGAGACCTTGCTTGGGATTGCGTTTGGCGCATGTGCGTCTACAGGTGGCGCCACCTATGGGCAGAATTTTCTCAGTTGGTCCGTAACATTCCACTTCTGGAGCATAACTTGACAACGGCTGATTAGATTCTTCTCAAATTTTGTATGTAGCTGCCATACCATGAGACCTAGCTCAGGATGTTGCATATGCGTCTACAGGTAGTAAGTTTAATATTCCACTTCCCATTTACTTCCTTTTCCTCTTCAATATGGTTATCCAGATGAAAGTAATTCGCCTATCTGTTGCAACAGCCCATTTCAAGTCTACACGGTTCTAGTGGTAACAACAGTTAGGTAAAACACAATATGCCTGCATAACCCCATTCTCAACAATCATTATTAACATCAATTTTCTGAACAATCCATTAAACTCATCTGAGTATCGTCACGACACATGCATAGACAATCCGTTAACCGCACTCCAACCGAGCGAGGTCTCATTGTCAACTAGTTACATACTGTGCCGCCACTCATAACATGTATACTTATATTCCTCTACAAATACTCGTCAATTCCTATCAAATGTGCATCCGGGGGGTATCTTGTAAGCATGCTTACTGATGATTTCCACTGCCACAATCCCATTCAGCTTACTCGTGAAACGTTAACCACCCCCATGTATCTATGCCCTTACGGGGGGTATCTTGTAAGCAGCCTTACTGATCATTTTGATCAAATGTGTGCATCCCTCAGACTATGCTCTAGTTATTTTCGGAAGGGCATAGGAATGGTTCAGTTCATTCAAGAATCCACTGATATTAAGATAGTGATAGTCTAATTTGGTCCTAAAATGGTATACAATGCATTTTAAAGTTTCATTTTGTACACGGTCTTGCTAAAGATTGAATAAATACATTCATTGGATAAATCGGCAAAAATCCCATGACGTTTGTATTTCCATTCTCACCTCCTGCATACTGCATGCTATATGTGAGGTCATCTCATTCTGATTTCGTAGTCGCAAACTCAGCAAACTCTCCATTCCCATGCAGGTAGACAGAACTCGAAAGATGGTATTGATAAAATCTGAATCATTGTGATTTGAAAGGAAAAAACTGTGGGTGTTTTATTCCAGCAGGAAACAATAAGCTGAGCTATTCTCACGAAATAGAGAACATGACGATCATGAATTGACGATCATGAATATTACCTTGGGCAGTCATACCGCAAAGTCCACTAGGCATGAAACTATATTACTGGGGAATAGAACAACGTAAGATCTTCAACGGAAAATAAATATCAACTATACATTTATACAGTTACAATGCTGCAGATGTTCCTGTGTTACTACTATACATTTATATACGACTAGAAATTTATACACAAACAGAACGAAAATGAGATTACAACCATAAAATTGCAAACAGCGCGACAATATCACGGACATGTCGCCTTGATTACAGCAAAGATACTTGTCATTGAAAGACCTTCAATAAGGTCCAATTACAGATAAAAAAAATAACAGAATTATTATCAGTCTTGGAAAGGACGACTAGATAAACATCTTCAGTATCTCTACACACAAAACAGTCAAGTAAGAAGTCTCGATCCAGGACAGTATCTAATGATCATGACATTCAATGGCGCACGGAAGTTGCTGGCAAGGCCCGGGTAATCACACAAGGTAAGACTGTCACGTATAAAATCTTGACATCACCCCAGCTCCTCGGCCACAACAAGCATTCATAGCGCCACAACAGTCGCTGGTGTAAACCAAAGTCAGTTCAGCCTCATTTTCATACCAAAAGAAACACCAACAAGGCAGGTGAGAAAAAAATAAAAAATAAATCGGGGGCGGGTGGAAAAATAGGGGCGGGCGGTGATGGGAAACAAGGCATTTTTTTATGGGGCCTAAATTTCATGAAATAAAAACTATATACTTTGATTAGGAACAATAATAATCGGAGAAAAATTAAGAAAAAAGTAAGTACGTCTTAACTTGTTGGGCAGTCAATTTCCATATTCTGCTTTTACCATATATTTTCCAAAACACCTCAAGGATAACACAGTTGTCGGGACATTTTTTCAATTTTAATTCTAGAAAAAAAGAAAGATTTTTTTTTGTATTTTTCTCCTGAAATTTGTTCATGAAATTAATAATCACCAGAAAAAATATTCCTGTTTTTTATGAATTATTAAAAAAAAATTGTGCCATATTTCTTTAAAATTTCTTTTTGAAAGTAGCTTACTTATCCAATATTTGCCAATCAAAATATATAGTTGTAGGCTCGTGCTCATTTTTAGAATAAGCCCGCTGGGCTCATTTACCTTATGATATTCTGTTCTAAGTATGACTACCAAGAATGCTCTTGGTGATGTAATCTGTCATTTAAATCCTAAATGTTCAATGCACAAAAGCAAAATAAGTTGCGCCCAAAATACGAGTATTCCTACCATGTGTTGGATGCCATCTTTATTTGGTGACCTCAAAAAAGCATGACTGAAATGAAGATCGAACACAGACAGATTGCCAATAGTTTGCAATCCAATTCTACATCCAACCCTGAGAAAACTTTGTCAACATTATTAAACAGAGATACGTCAGATATCATGGCTTAAAAGGTCCTGGTATGTACCAAATCCTCTGATAGGGGTGACAGGTTAATATCCTGTGCTTTTTTGGGGGGGCTCGGACAATCTATATAAAAAAAATAAATAGAAAATCTCTTGTCCATAGGGCAAACTAAAAATAAAAAAATTCAACAACTTATTATTGTAAATTGTACTTTCAGACCGGAGTCACAGGGTGTTATCTGTGGAACCGTCTTCCTCATCATAATGTTCCTGTTTATACCGGTACCTTTCTATAAACACCTGGCTGAGACAGACTCTGGGGTATTCCCACATCATGAGGTGAGCCTATTCATACTAAAACCATATGACTGAATAATGAGGGGGGGGGGGGGGGAAACGTGGTGGTGATGTCATCAGTCCGGGTTCCATGTTTTTTGTTTGATCAATGGATCCAGATTAAATCCTGTATTTTCCTACTCCATCCTAGTTCTAACAGATTTTCTGTACAGCACTAAGTATGGTAGTGCCTCTAATAATTCAATCACAGGATGTAGAAGTTTTCACCATAAACTCGGGGTGATCAAATTTATTAGAACAGGAAGTTTAACAAAATGGTCCAAAATCGTGAGAATAATCCAGTCTTTCTTCGTTGTTTCATTGATTTTAGTGGATGATCAAATTTATTTGAACTACCGACTGAACTTTGCCCACAAAATTGTAGGTGATTGATTTTTAAATGGGTGATTGAATGATTAGAGGATTTGCATATTACACTCTACACACATTATGTCAATTTGTGTATTCCATTTGTATTACTGAGATTATCACGGTCTGATACTGTTCGTACAGCCCCGTGAGGCTCCCGGGGATTGACCTGAGGTGTCGTTGTGCACACCCCAGGTCATGGTAAGAATAGGTCTCGGTTCCTTAGAGAGCTTGTCGTAAGAGGCGACCAACTGGGGCACCCGTGGGGATCCCGGGTGTGAAAAGGAATAGAACCCCACCCTTGGGGTGTCGGGTGTTAAAAAGATAGGATAGGACTCTACCAGTGTGGTTTTCGGGTGTGAAAAGGAATTGGAACCAACATCGTCATATGACTGAAATAGTGTTGAAAGCGATGTTAAATCATATTCACTCACTCGCTCACTCACCCATGTTCGTACAGTTTATTGCTTCAAATATAAAAGCCAGAACAGTCTCTAAATGTAATACAATGTTTTAGGTCACAATAACAAATTATGTTGTATTGGTACATCAATTTAACATATAATAATGTGATGTATTCTATCTGTTTCAGTATGTCGAGTACATCACTGCTTTACTCTCCATATGCTGTATGATTTTACTGGGTTTCGCTGACGATGTTCTCGATTTAAAGTGGCGACACAAACTTCTCCTTCCAACACTGGCTTCACTTCCCCTACTCATGGTCTACTTTGTCAATTTTAATTCCACTGTCATCATTGTGCCAAAACCATTTAGAGTGATTTTTGGCTTTGACCTGGATTTAGGTGAGTCTGGATGCACTGGGCTGAGAAAAGAAAAGAAAAATGTGTTCACATGTGACAGTCAATACTCTAATAATTCAATCACCCAACTTCCAGATTTTGGCTCAAAGTTTTATGTGAGTCACTCTAATAAATTTGATTGCCTCATAAATGTAGGAGAAACTATATACATGTAGAAGGTCCTGTTTTTGCTGAACATAGAATACATTTGTTCACTTCAGTAATTTCGGCTGAAAAAAATGCACTGCTTGTGCTGGGATAGAATTAAATTGAAATCTGTGCATACCGAGACCTCGGTAAACTGACTAACCTCTAAATACTGACATTATCTTGGATCCCAAAACTTAAATTTACGGTCTTTTGAACCTTAATAAACTAGAACCCTGTCAAAACCGACCATAAGTTATCATTTCACCTCTGGTGTACATGTAGTAGAAATCACCATTGTTCAGCTCTGGGATAGTTGAATGCAAACCATTTCAGCATTAGCTCTTTGCCCCCATAGAATCTTTCTATATGTACCATTGCTCCATGGCGACGCCATTTGATACCCTGGTCTCGTCTATGATGATGCCATTTGACACCTTCAACAAATTGGCAAATTACTTAGTTTCATTGGATAACAAAAATTTCAAGCAGTATCAAACCTGCTGAACCACTTACCCTTCCTTATTAGAAAATAATAAAGATATGGTATACCTGTCACGTGTGACTTCAGAGAGTATTTAGAGCATTTCCACAAAGTGGATGCTCTTATGTTTTCATGAGAAACGGCTCCGCCGGATCCACCACCGCCGCCGCGACTTTAAACGTGAATATCTCTGAAACCGTTAAATATTTTCGGGTCAGACTTGGTGTACTATCTCTTTAGGCCTGGGAAATTTGTTTGGTTGCGTTTCGATACCCGCTGCTCACCACTAGGTGGCATTGTAGTCAGAGCATAGGTAAACCTTTCTCTGACGATTTCGTCTGAACGGCTTGTCTGATTTCTTTGAAATTTTATTACAATGGTCTTGAAGGATAGTCAATGTGCTGAAAAGGTTTTGGTGTAGCTGGCATAATTATAAAGGCAAGTTTCTTTGCGTCTCAAAAAAAAAGTTTTTCGTCAAATGAAAATTCACAAATTCGCTTGGAGAAATATTTAAAAACTGTTCTATTCTAGGTTGCCAAGCATAAATATAGGATTGCCGACATGATAATTCCCTTTCCGTGCGAATCAAATTGCCATTTAAATGAAAAATCTCATTTATCTGACTTAACGTCAAAACCTCAATAACCATTATCACGATTAAAAAATTTTCCATTAAACTTTTATGTGCCATCTCCCTAGGGCTTTAGATTTCACCCGCTTGTTTTTCGTGGCATTTGGTCATCACTAGATGGCACTATAGACATGAATGCAGGTAAACATGCAGTGGTGTAACTTAACTTTTTGAAGTGGTTGCCATCAGGGCAAGTCAGAACTGAAAATAGGTTGCCCTGGACCAAATCAACTTGCCCTGACTTACGGTGCCCAAATTCCCGGGATGACAATCAACGTTCCACTAGTTTACCAGGGTACAATTTCAAATTCGAGATGTCAAGACTGGACCCCCAAATGATTTGCGTTAAGCAGGTGAAACCTTAACTGCTCGCTTTAAGTATATATTATTCAACATTAATTATTCAATTATTCAAACTCATAATCTGTCCACGGTTTTCCCCTCTTTAAAACTGCAAATGCATTTCTGAATAAAATAATCCGATGGGATTTTTCTTTCTCTAGTAACCCCTTCAGAATGTTCTCTCTACATGGCTCTCCACTAACTTCATTTTCCTTCCGAGTAAGGTAAACTTGATGCGGAGTGCTACTGGCATGAGCCTCGAGGCTGGTTTTCCTATAGGATCTACAGCCGTATATGAATGGCTTGTTTTTGCGATTCTTGCTTGGTGATTGTTTTGTTCCAGTATATTCGCGACATAGCGAACAGACAATGTAATACTGATTGTCAACTTCAATTTCTGTTGCCCAAGGAAATTCAGCTTTCCATGTTTCAACGAACTGTCGAGATCGTTTAAACACATCATAAGCCTTGTTTTTATCAGATGAGGTAGAAGGACTCGCGGTAGATTTCGCGGAAGAAGCCTGTTTATCCTTTGGGCCCGTGTAACTTTTCAAATATCGCTCCATTTTCGTAGTTGACAGCTAGCGTTTTCATATCCACGAACTTGGAAGTCAACCTGTTGCATTCTCCACTATTGTGTACATATTCACACCATCAGCCATAACACAGTACGCGTATGCCGCAACGCATCACTGACAAGGAGAGAACACGGTTGCGATGCAACGAGTACCATTTCCGGTTTAGCGATGACATCGGTAAACAGACAACGGACTAGCGAATAAAATGTTGGAAAAGCCGTAAATTATCGAGAATTTCGGGTGATATCGTCTCCTGGCTTCTGGGAAAACTACTTGCCCGCCCGGGCAACTATTTTAGAAGAAGAGCTTGCCCGATGAGGTGTTTCACTTGCCCCGGGCAAGCGGGCAAGCGTTAAGTTACACCACTGACATGTGTAACATCATATCTTCTGAACAACGTGAAAACTTGATTTCCATGAAATTTGGGTATAATGATCTTGTAAGATAGGCAAAGAACTGACAAGATTTTGGTGGTGTTGGCGAATCATGGAGACGCATTTTGCATCTCAAAATAAGATTTTGTATTCACAAAAATGAAAATTTGCTTCTTAATCAGGGAAAAGTAATTCTATTTTGCTGAACATCAATATAACATTCCCAGTGTTATAATTCACATCCCATGTAGGGCCAAATAGCCATTTTTTTAAATATATGAAATTCTCATGACTTGAGTCCAATATCTATAGATTCCCCAGGTCACATTTAAGGAGTTTGCTTCGTCATGTAGGTTCGTGATATTGTTCATCATTGGGTGGAACTATAGACGGTAAACTCATTGGTGTTTCAACTGTTCATGAAGTTTATTATTGTCAGACAGACAAAGGATTTCAAAGGACTGAAAGTTTTTTTTTTTGATTGATTGAAATTGAAGGCCCACCTCTCATACGGATTTTGCAACCCATCAACACAATGCTTGATTTATATCTCATTATACATTCTTTTTTACAATTACTAATTTTATTAACATTATGTTTTAAAAATGGATTGTAAGGACATTGGTGCTGTTAGTGCTGACATAATCATGTGGCACAGGGTAAAGTCAGCTAAATATATCTTTTCCAAGGCTACATCAGTCCCTGCTTACACACATAACTAAAATGCAGTCAGAGAAAATATGCTGCCATGAGTGTCTGGTCAGTATGGAGAAAGGATGCAAGTGAGCTTGAAGTCTGACCATTTAGGACTGTAACACTGTAGGACTGTATGTTGACCATTCAGGTAATAAGACCTGTAATTGTTGATTTATTGCATAATGCACTTTACATAAGTGGGCTAGTAGACTTTGTGTCAACAAAGTAAACACTTCATTTCCAAAATCAGTGCTATTTCTCTCCCCATTACTGACATAGCCCCGGGCTTCCAGATTTCTGGGGATGCATTCTGGCCAATTTTCAATGAATATAATCACAAATTATCACTCAGTTAATGCACAATTTTTTGTTTTATGTGGAAGTCCCCAGAATTTATTTGAATCTGAAGATGTGAAATTGCACATACCATTGCATTTTGACAGCATAGTTACAAATGTTGATAATTATTTTTTGAACTGAAAAAGTAGAAAGATTTTTGAAGTGGAACTTCTACATACCTGCTATATGGCACATCCCACCTGGGAAATTTTTATAAGTATATCTAATTGAAGTAATCCATTGGAACCACTGATGATTTTCCAATAATAGAGAAGAAAATCAACTCCAAGTAGAGATGACAAATTTCATTCTGTATAGTTCGCTATTAGTTATAGCATCTTCAGCAGTGAACAAAGTTACAAACAGTTCCATACGCACAGTACATGTATATATACAAGGCATAATGTGATCTTAGCCAATACACATTTATGAATAGGTAAGCCAGTAGGACGGATATTAAAATGCTGTCATTTTCAGAAATTGTTGAGCGATAACCTGACAGCGATCTACAAATGGTGTGATTCAGGTGATACAATACACACTCTAATTGATGAAAACAATACATAATCTGGTTATCTAGCAAGAACTAAGTCATTCTCATGGCATCAGATTGTATATCTCATATTGTCGTATATACCCTCTGATGTCAAAGTGGGGCTAATTGCGGAGCGCAGCTTTTCTGCGCATGGCTCTCGCCCAATCAACAGCCTCCGTTACTAAATGAAGCGAACTTGTTGAGATTATCGAATGGGGCCGAAGATTTCCGAAAAGCTTAGCGTAACTTCGGCGAGCCAATCAACATAGGCGTTGTATATCGACGAGAACGAACAGAGGCAAATCTTTGAGGGGCGTCCTGTTTTAAAGAACGGACTGGTATTTGTGATCTGTCAGTTAACTTCAATCATGAACGAGCAAGTAAATGTACTTCGAGCCCTGGGATTTACTGCCACATATCTTGGACCTGGCGATTGCGACAGAAAAACTACAGGAGGGACCTTATTCATTTGTATTCTTAAGCCTCGAATTACTGTTAAATCATGAAGAGAAACGCGATTTGCTAATTATCAGGTCGCTGTTTGATCAAATATAACGACAGAATTGACCTACCAGTACCCTTTGTGATTTGTGCAAATACGCACAAAGGGTGTCCTATAACCTTTCCGGTCTATAAAAACTTGGCATTAAAACACTAACAGTATGAGAGAATACACAAGTGTTTGAGGCGCATATAATACATGCCCCCTGTCTCCCCCGACGAGAGTACACAGGGCTCGAAACACTTCGTGCTAATACACACACGTGTACCATGAATATACATGGCGGTGTCGGGATTGTACATGTACCATTCTATCATTTATAAATATGGATTGACGATGACTTTAATATGCTGATACGCAAAAAGTCTGGGCTTCACCAGTATGATTGTAGGTGCGACTTTCTGGAGTTAGTTTTATACTATAATACTGAAAATTGTGATAATACTGGTATTGTCTTTTTTTAATTCAAAGCCAATTTATTTGATAAACATTTTTTAGTTTGAACAAATTTAAATAAGTTAGTTTGATAAAAAATTGCCATTTGAAAAAAAAACTGAATCAATTATTAAATTAAATCACAGTTGCACAGTTGCTGAAATGAAATCCGTTATTTTCAGACAAAATCTTAATATTATTTATAGTTATAACCCGGGAAACACATTTAACTGCAGATATCTTATTTAATATTTAGTACTGGGAGGAAATTAGGCCAATGATGTGTTCCGATGCATATTTCTCGTCCACCTCCTTCACTGGTTGTTTTTATTACTTGTTGCACATAAATACATAATAATGTATACCTCGCTGAAGTTCAGATGAGTAATTTTGGTTGAGTAATTTTTCAATAATATATTTTGCGTTGACGTTGGTTTGTGTTGTGTTACCCTCCCTCACTGAGTTCAAGACCGGCGACATGAAACACAGATATCATTCGATACACTTGGCCATGATATAATTTTCTGAAAGACGCACGCTTGTTGATTGTCTGGTCACTACCACATGCTTGATCCATTTTCCAGGGTCATTATCAATTAATGCTTACAATAGTTCTCAGCGTGAATCGGAATGCTAGCCTGTCAAATGTTGTTTACAATATGACCGCCCGTCTCCACGCGGTGATCAGCTGTGATGACGTAGTCAGCCGGAAAATATAACACGTTCTCTCATTGGCTCAGCGGAAAAGACGCAATGCGGCTGCGCGCCAGGCATTTGTATAGGCGTGAAGTCAGAGTCTTGTTTACCGACGGTTTGGAGGTTACAAACTCTGACGTTGGGAGAATGGAACTAAGTAAACTGTGCACAAATGAATAAAGTATGGTGATAAAGTGGGTATGTACCTACATTGAATACTTCTTCATGACATGAAGTTTGGATAAGAGGTGTCATTTTAAGATAATATATAGGGATAATTGTTTTGGCAATCCGTATCAGAATTGATGGAAACCTACAAATGTTGTAACTCGCCTGTTTCATAATTGTATATTTCCATGCGAGTTACAACATTTGTGGAGTGTGTATTGCAACACCTGAATCACACCATTAAAGTTCAATAATGTTCTCTCGGACAGTCTCTAGTAACTAATGAGGGCTGTCAATCTGTACATGCATATTAACAAGAGATGGTTCAAATTATAGT